>JARQOC010000003.1:843354249-843478898 GCA_033576535.1 Allobates femoralis
TCAGTCTGCTCATTCCCTGTGCATAGACATCTATATCTATGCACAGGGGATGTAGCAGAGAGGACATCGCGTTTTGGACTACGTCGGACGGAAGAGGATTTTTTTAATTAAAGATGGAGTCCCTAATGGCTTTTTTTTTTTTATTTCTAATAAAAAATTTTCTCTGTGTTGTGTTTTTTTAACCTTTTATTGGAGATTCTTAGTGGCCGGGTCAAACGTGGCCTGACATTAAGAATCTCGGGCTTAATACCAGCTTGTATAACAAAACTGGTATTAACCCCTTTATTACCCAGCGTGCCACCGCCACCAGGGCCGCTGGAAGAGCGGGGTTAAGCGCCAGAGGATGGCGCTTCAATGAACACGCCATCTTCTGGGGCGGCTGCGGGCTGCATTTTGCAGCTGGGTGTGCCCAGAAAGCTTGGGCATCCCTGCGCTGCGGATTTCAGCCCCCAGCTGCTTAGCTGTACCTGGCTAGACATAGAAATTGCGCGGAGCCCCACGAATTTTTTTTTTATTATTTCATGAAATTCATGAAATAATTAAAAAAAAGGGCTCCCCTATATTCTTGTGTCCGGCCAGGTACAAATAGGCACCTGGGGGTTGGGGGCAGCCCGTCGCTGCCTGCTGGATCCGGCTGGTTCCAGAAATACGGCGAAGCCCACGTGAAATTTTTTTCTGACAAATCCATAAAACAATGTAAATAAAAGGGACTGCATCTTTATTAACCCCTGGACCATGGGCGAGGGGTTAATAAAGATGCCGTCCCTTTTTTAGGATAGTTTTATTGATTTTTCAGAAAAAAAATTACATGGGCTTCGCCGTATTTCTGGAACCAGCCGGATCCAGCAGACAGCGACGGGCTGCCCCCAACCCCCAGGTGCCTATTTGTACCTGGCCGGACACAAGAATATAGGGGAGCCCTTTTTTTTTTATTATTTCATGAATTTCATGAAATAATTAAAAAAAATGCGTGGGGCTTCGCGCAATTTCTATGTCTAGCCAGGTACAGCTAAGCAGCTGGGGCTGGAATCCGCAGCGCAGGGAGGCCCAAGCTTTCTGGGCACCCCCTGCTGCAAATTGCAGCCGCCTCAGAAGATGGCGCGTTCATTGAAGCGCCATCCTCTGGCGCTGAACCCCGCTCTTCCAGCGGCCCTGGTGGCGGTGGCACGCTGGGTAATAAAGAGGTTAGAGCCAGCTTTGTATTATCAGCTGGCCCTAAGCCCGAAATTTATGGCGGTCACGCCAATATTAGACATGACCGCCATGAATTTCTATTAAATTGTTTTAAAAAAAACACAACACAGAGAAAAATTTTTATTAGAAATAAAAAAAAAGCCATTAGGGACTGCATCTTTAATTTAAAAAATCCTCTTCCGTCCGACGTAGTTCAAAACGCGATGTCCTCTCTGCTACATCCCCTGTGCATAGATATAGATGTCTATGCACAGGGAATGAGCAGACTGAGAACAATCTCAGCTCTGCTACACACAGGAAGAGCAGGCGGGCTCTAGGACCCTGGAGCTGTGGCAGCCTGCACACAGAGCAGACAGCCTGACTCCTTACTGTGCGAGTTTCCCAACGATTACTTGCACAGTAAACGAGTCCAATGCAAGTCAATGCCAATCCTAGTTTTGTCAGAGTCTCTGACAAAACTAGGATTGCTTCAGGCTGAAGCTTCCGAGACACATCTGCGATTTGTAAATCACACACTACTCGCTATTACTCGCTTCCCCATTCATTAACATTGGACTCGCTAGACTCGCAACGAGTAGCGACTCCCGGGCTCGGACTCGCTAGAGTCAAGCGATTCCGAGCAATTTAGGATTCGCCCATCACTAACTACAAACATTGCATAAAAATGAAAGGAAACCAAAAGTTATTATAAGGGATAACACACATCTACAACCCACCACCAAATTACCTTGTCAGGAAATCTGCAAAGGAAGCCAGATTCCTGGTAAGACATATTCCATGATGCAAAACACAAAATGCTTCTAAATATTTATTTGTATATTTTTATTCATTAATATAGTACTATTAATTCCATAGCACTTTACGTAAACTTGAAACACTGTCTCCATTGGGGCTCACAATCTAAACATGTTAGTCGAGGTTCTTTATCCACCATCCACACAATCTTGCGTTGAAATCTCTCGTCAATTTTTCTTTTCTGTCCACATCTAGGGAGGTTAGCCACAGTGCCACGGGCTTTAAACTTCTTGATGACACTGCGCACGGTAGACACAGGAACATTCAGGTCTTTGGAGATGGACTTGTAGCCTTGAGATTGCTCATGCTTCCTCACAATTTGGTTTCTCAAGTCCTCAGACAGTTCTTTGGTCTTCTTTCTTTTCTCCATGCTCAATGTGGTACACACAAGGACACAGGACAGAGGTTGAGTCAACTTTAATCCATGTCAACTGGCTGCAAGTGTGATTTAGTTATTGCCAACACCTGTTAGGTGCCACAGGTAAGTTACAGGTGCTGTTAATTACACAAATTAGAGAAGCATCACATGATTTTTCTAACAGTGCCAATACTTTTGTCCACCCCCTTTTTTATGTTTGGTGTGGAATTAGATCCAATTTGGCTTTAGGACAATTCTTTTTGTGTTTTTTTTCATTGAAGACAAATTAAATGAAGATAATAATACCAAAGAATTTGTGATTACAATCATTTTCAGGAAAAACTGAGTATTATCTGACAGAATTGCAGGGGTGTCAATACTTTTGGCCACAACTGTACACAAACAGGAAGAACACACAAACTCCTTGTAAATGTTGTCTTTGGTGGGAATTTAACCCAGGACACCAGCGCTGCAAGGCTGCAGTGCTAATCACTGATAAAGGAGCCAGATATAAAATTTGAACCATAACTGGTAGATATAGCTGAAGGGAAGGGTAATCACGGGCTAAAGCAGAAGGATAAGCTGTGAAAAGGTTCTTAACCCCTACAGCATAGAAAAGCAAGCACATCAGTAAAGCCATATCTAGTGAGCTCTACAGAAGGCCTGCGATTGTTTAAAAGCTGAGACCTTCTGACCTCAGGTCCTCAGAGGCGACAACAGGATGAGGCACACTCATGACAGGTATCCCAAAAAGTGGTAGGTGGCGGTCTAAGAGGTCTGAGATTTGGGTTATCAATCACACCGTTGGGGAGGATAAATGGTTGAATGTGTCACTATTTCACTCGTGATCAAAATGGCAGAATTTTCCCTTCGGCTCTTTTTGTCCACGAAACAGATGAGGTTCCTGAACGGTGGGAAAATAGAAAGTCACCTCTGGACGCGGCGTCTTCTCGCTAACACTTTTAGCCGTCGCACCTGCAGGCATGTTATTCCGCTAGAGAAAGCAATTGCATTAAATAACGACGGCGCCGCTGACACAATATTGTTCTTCGCCTTTAATTTAGGAGCCGTCGAGCCCCCGATTGTTGAATTTGTAGCATTTCCCTTAAGGGATCTTAAATTTGTGTCAACAAAAATACGAGAAGGAAGGAAATAGATTTCTGCTTCTCAGGTAAACGGCTCCAAATCACCGAGTCACTCCGCGTCCTCCAAATCCGGTTATTTTTGCTCCTTCCATTTCTCTCGTTGGATGAGTTTCTGGGCTCGTGTCATCGGATTGTCACAAATCAAGGTCTCGCTCATGTCTCACCTTTCGCTATACTTGTAGCTTTCATTTCTCTCCAACCATTTGTAGGTCCTTCCTGTCTTAGGAAATTATCTCGGTAACTGGAAATCTGCAATTCCTGACACGTATCATTTTTCACATTTAATTAGAGATCTGCACTAAGAATAGACACATCTGTTGTGTGGGCTACCTGACAATTTCTCTTTTCTTTTTTTTCCCCTTTTCCTTTATTTTGGTGTTAAAATAGATGTGTGGTTTTCTTATATTGGCTACAAATAAGACACTTTGGTCCCAATCATTAATTAAAGAGAATCTGTGATGTATGTGTATCCTGCACTGCAGTCTTCTTGAACTGCTCTGCAGTGATTACATGTGTTTACTTCCTGTTGGCAACTTCGGGGTTAATTTCAGTAGCTGCTGCAGTATTGCTGTCTATGGTCTGCTGTGGATCCTCAGGTGAGCTGTAGTGTGTGTGATTCTCTATGCCCCTAGTCTTTAAATAATTCATTTTGCAACCAGCAGGTGTCATTGATAGAGTTTAGTCTTTGCTATGAACTTGTGCTGTGAGGACGTAGTGCACTGTTACAGAAGCTTTCCTGAAGCAAAATCTGAAAATTAAAATGAAAAACATAAAAATGAAGTATCCATGGCCCCCATCCTAGTATCCATGGCCCCCATCCTGGTATCCATGGCCCCTATCCTGGTATCCATGCCCCTATCCTGTTATCCATGTCTCCATCCTGGTTTCCATGCCCCCATCCTGGTATCCATGCTCCCAATTCTGGTATCCATGCCCCCCATCCTGGTATCCATGCCCCCATCCTGGTATATGTGCCCACTGTTGATATATATGTCCCCATCCTGGGACATAAATCTTCCATCTTTGTACACAGCCCCTCATGGCTTACTGAGGGGGGGTTGTGGGGTGCATGAGGTGGTTTTCACGAGTCCACGGAGGGATGGGGCAAAGTCAGGAGTGAGAATTGTGAGAATCATCTGTGGGGAGTTGCTGTTCCTTTCCCTGGGTGGAGGTTAGAGAGTATTAGACCAGGGCTGGATAGGAGCAGGGCAAGGTTGGCAGCCAAGACATCTCCACCTTTAGGGGTAACTCTGGGATCAGGGTCAGCTAGAAGGGTCAGACTAGCTTCCTGGATTCCCTCAACTCATCTACTTCACTTGTGTGCTAATAGTACCCCGTGACATGTATCACGTAGATTACTGGCTGCAGCCGTTGTGACACAATCAGAGTTTTTAGATTTAGCATATATCAGTGCTGAGAAAGCTGCCCTCTCCCACACCATGCTCTGTATGTAGAATGTCTATATATAAAAAAGACTGCCCAGCACCTCAATAGGTGTAAACAAGGTGCACACTGAAAACGCAATATAATTACAAACGTATATATGGCAGCACTCTAAAAAGCTAAAATATGCAGACATTGAATGATGGAATTTTGCTCCTGCATTACTACTATGGGAACTATATTTGAGGAAAAAATGTAATCTAGATTGAAGCAATTTAGGTTAGGGTCCTGCTGAAGACATATGCCTTGTCATAGTTATTGGGTGCACATGAATTGGCCAATATATAAGCCAAGTTTCTCATTTTTTTATATATAGTTCCTATAGCAGTAATGCAATACCAAGATTTTCTTATTCAATGTTTGCAAATTTTAGCTTTTGTTACATCCACCGCGATTCCGGCACCTTCACAGCACCGGCGGCCGCAGCATACTCACCCTGGTATGTACCCGGGTTGTGTCTGATGCTTTCTACTCCCAGGCTTGAGCACACCGCACAGGTGTCCTGGGAGTGCGCTTAGGCCGTGCATGCGAATCGATCCTGAATTTTAAAGGGCCAGTGTTTGTTGAGCCCCAGGCCCTGGGGTACTCAGGTAACAGGCCCGGTGGGATTATTGAGATTTCATGGGTGGCAGCGCCTGATCCCGTGGCCTGGGTGACACTTCAAAAAGGGGATTATATTTACAGGGGATAAGAGTTTGTCATGTGATGCCACTTGTGGTACCTGCTGATGGGTCACCAGCGCCGCCACAGTCCTCCGGAGGTAGATGGTAGTGTGGCTGAGATGCCTAAGCTCCCTACAGATAGAGCTGATCCTCCGGGGCAGCATTCCTGAGAACAAGCAGGATGATGTAGAAAACCACACACAGGCAAAGTCACTTTCTCCCGGGTACTTTACTGTCAACTTTTAGCAGCGTCATACAAAGTTCACAGTTCAGCATCAGATGTTAAAATAACAGGTAGCTCTACTGGTGGCTGAAAGTGGATCCCAGGTGGTATGGTGGAACCCGTGGTGTACCTTAGTTAATGAACCCGTGTCCTTTCTTCCCTGGCTAGGATGGGCCTATACTCAATGGCTCCGTGTAGGTAGTATTGGGGGTCCTCTCCCTCGTAGTGAGGAAGCAGGCAGACCACTCTGTCTGGCAGGGTGCTGTGGCGATATACAGACCACAGCAGTCGGTTGCCGACTGCAAAGGTGAACTCTGGCCGGATCCTCGGGCCCAGCGTTCCCATGGTGGACTGGAGAATCCCCTGGAGTATGGTCGCTCCACTCTGGGGTTCTCCCTTTCTCTCTCTAGGGCCTCGACTCCGCTTGTCGAGCGCCCTCTTTCAGGATCTCCTCAAGACCCCTTCTCCTTCCCTCCGGATCAGCTAGAAACCGTCCGGGTAACCCTTCCGCCTCGTTCCACACTCTTCCCAACTTTCCTCCTTCTCCGACTGTTCCGACCCTCTCCCTCTCTCACCATCTAGAGAGAGACTACTCTTTCTCCTAGCTGGCCATTCTGCTGAAGACCTCCTTTGTCCCCCTGGAGGTGAATATATCCCCTCCCGGGTAACCTCCCACTACTCAGCTAGGGTAAACTTGCAGCTGGGGTAATTACACCTCTTTTACGGGTGCAATACCCCTCTGTGATGCCTGACTACGTGAGGCACCACACGTGCACAGAATATTTAAGGCGCCTTTCCCATTTGGAAGATGCCTGAGCAATGTGGTCTATACCTTGCTAGTTGTCAGATCCTTCTGCTTTGCCCCATCTCCATGCCTTGCCTGACCTGTGTTGGTCCTTAGTTCTGCTGAACCACAAGCACCCCTCTGGACCTGTCTGCTGCCATACCATCTGCATCAGTCCTGCCACACCATCTGGACCAGCCTGCCGCCGCATCATCTGTACATGAATTCAGCTGTCCTGGCTGCCCTTAGCCAGAGACTTTGCCTATCCGTAGAAGCTCGACTGCTGGAGTTGCTCCTGTCGGCTACCTACCAGCATAAACCTGAGCTTTCCAGGCTTTAGAGAAGACTTGGTACTCGCTCAGGTGCGCTCTTCCAGGTGGCGTCTGGTGGAACGGCCCAGTGGATCCACTCCTGGACGCTCACCCCTGTGGGTGTTACAGCTTTTTAGAGTGCTGCTGTATATTTTTGTAATCATATTGTATTTTCAGCATGCACCTGTTCCCACCTATTGGAGGTGTAGGTCAGTCTATGTTATATATTTGTATTACATTCCTATCTGATTGAGCACTCCTCTACCTTTATCCAGGAAGTTGCTACATCTTTTTTAGCTGGATTCTACTTGCCCAGACTTGTAGATTTTTTAAGACAGATGGAAGCATTTTAGATATGGTCCTGATAAAGAGATACGCCTTGTCATGGTTACTGGGCTCACATGGTTTGGTCAATACATAAGCTAAGCACCATATTTTTTGCTTTATAAAACACACCAGATTATAAAACGCACTCCAAATTTGATGAAGGAGAAGAGAAAAAAAATATTTTTAATGTTAAATTGGGTCCATCTTACAATGCCAGTGCCCGTCTTATAATCAGTATATATGTCCCCCATCCTGGCATATGTGCCCCCTCCCAAAATACAGTATATGGTCCCCATCCAGGTATCCATGCCCCCATCTTGGTATATGGCCACCTTCTGATATATATATGGTCTCCATCCTGGTATGCATGCCCCCATCCTGGTATCCATGCTCCCCATCTTGGTATCCATGCTTCCCATCCTGGTATCCATGCTCTCATCCTGGTATCCATGCTCTCCATTTTGGTATCCATGCCCACCATCCTGGTATCCATGCACCCCATCCTGGTATACATGCTCCCCATTCTGGTATACATGCCCCCATCCTGGTATATATGCTCCCCATCTTGGTATTTCATGCCCCCCATCCTGGTATCCATGCCTCCATTCTACTATCCATGCATCCATCTTGGTATATGGTCACCTCCTGATATATATGTCTCCATCCTGGGACATATACCTCCCATCTTATATATATATGGCCACTATCCTGATTTCCATGCCTCCATCCTGGTATCCACGCCCCCCATCCTTGTATCCATGCTCCCCATCCTGGTATATGTGCCCCCTCCTGATATATATGTCTCCATCCTGGGACATATACCTCCCATCTTTGTACATAGCCCCCCATTGCTTATGTAGGGGGGTTTGCAGGGGTGCATGAGGTGGTTTTTACGGGTCCACAGAGGGTTGGGGCAAAGACATGTGCCATGTGTCGGGGTTCAAATCCTTGAGTTCTGTGCTTGGTAGTCGGCTTCTCCACTGAGCCACAGCAGATACACCTTTTCTCTGGGTGTTCAGTATCTGTTATCCTTGCTTTGGTCTTTTCGCTTAACAGGTGTTTTCATTTACTGATTTGTCAGTCCAGACACCTTTAAGGTTCAGCTATAAATACCTCTCCCCTGCTGGCATTTCCTGCTGATGATATTCTCATTTGGATATCCAGCCATACTGCCGTTATTTATGTCAATCAGTGTAAGACTATTATTATTATTATTATTTTTATTATTATTTATTTATATAGCGCCATTGGTTCCATGGCGCTTTACATAAGAAGTAGGGGTAACAAGGACAGGTACAGTACATATGAGCTGTCAATGCTTGCTGATACACGACGGGAGAGGATCCTGTCCACGAGGGCTCACAGTCTACAGGGTGGGGGAGGACACGATGGGGGGGGGGAGCGCCAAGCGGTTGGTGGAGCGGCGCCGGGTCTCATCGTAGGTTGTAGGTTTGTTGGAATAGATGAGTTTTCAGGTTGTTTTTGAAGCTCTTGAGGGTAGGCGAGTGTCTGACGTGCTGGGGGAGGGAGTTCCAGAGTCTAGGGGAGGCACGGGAGAAGTCTTGTATGCGGTTGTGGGAGGATGAGATGAGGGGGGAGGAGAGGAGGAGTTCTTGTGAGGAGCGTAGGTTGCGTGCAGGTTGGTACTGGGAGACCATGTCGGAGATGTAAGGAGGGGACAGGTTGTGGATGGCTGTGTAAGTCAGGGTTAGGATTTTAAATTTAGATCTTTGGGGGGTGGGGAGCCAGTGAAGTGCCATGCGGAGAGGGGAGCTAGGGGAGTAGCGAGGAGACAGGTGGATTAGACGGGCAGCGGGGTTCAGGATAGAGTGGAGAGGTGCAAGGGAGGAGGCAGGGAGACCGGTGAGCAGTAGGTTGCAGTAGTCAAGGCGGGAGATGATGAGGGCGTGGACGAGAGTTTTGGCAGTGTCGTGGTTAAGAAACGGGCGGATGCGTGAGATGTTCTTGAGTTGGAGTCGGCAGGAGGTGGCAAGGGCTTGGATGTGGGGCTTGAAGGAGAGGGAGGAGTCGAGGGTGACCCCAAGGCACTTTGCGTGGGGGCTGGGGAGAGAGAGCAGTCGTTGACTCGGATTGACAGGTCTGGCAGAGGGGGAGGGCGGCTGGGGGGGAAGACGATGAACTCTGTTTTGTCCATGTTCAACTTGAGGAAGCGAGCAGAAAAGAAAGATGAGATGGCGGACAGGCATTGGGGGATTTTAGACAGAAGGAAAGTGATGTCGGGCCCGGAGAGGTAGATCTGGGTGTCGTCGGCGTAGAGATGGTACTGGAGGCCATGGGACTCGATGAGTTGACCTAGGCCAAGGGTGTAGATGGAGAAAAGTAGCGGTCCAAGTACCGATCCCTGGGGGACGCCGACAGTAAGGGGGTAGGACGACGAAGAGGTGTCGGAGTGGGTGACGCTGAAAGTGCGGTCCGTAAGGTATGAGGAGATCCAGGAGAGGGCGAGGTCGGTGATACCATGGGATTCTAGGATTTGGAGTAGGAGGGAGTGGTCGACTGTGTCGAAGGCGGCGGATAGGTCGAGGAGGAGGAGGATGGAGTAGTGTTTTTTCCTCTTTGCGGTCAGGAGGTCATTGGTGACTTTAGTAAGGGCTGTTTCGGTGGAGTGATGAGGTCGGAAACCAGATTGCAGGCGGTCGAAGAGGGAGCGGGAGGATAGGTAGGACGACAGTTCAGAATGGACGTGTTGTTCGAGTAGTTTGGAAGCGAAAGGGAGAAGGGATATTGGGCGATAGTTGGCGACGGATGATGGGTCGAGGGAGGGTTTTTTGAGGATGGGTGAGATCAAGGCGTGTTTGAAGGAAGAGGGAAAGACGCCAGTAGTGAGTGACAGGTTGAAGAGTTGGGTTAGGGCCCGGATGAGGGCAGTGGTGAGGTTTGGGATGAGATGGGTAGGGAGAGGGTCGAGGGCACAGGTGGTGAGGTGAGATCGTGACAGGAGGGTGGAGAGCTGGGCTTCAGTCACGTTGGAGAAGTTTCCTTTGGTCTAGGAGGGTTGGGCGGTAATGGTGATGGGTTGGGGGGACGTTGGGCCAAAGCTTTCTCTAATTTTATCAATCTTGTGTTTGAAGAAGGTGGCAAAGTCGTCAGCGGAGATGAGGGGGGAAGGAGGAGGTGCTGGGGGACGGAGAAGGGAGTTGAAGGTTCTGAATAGTTGTTTGGGGTTTCGGGACAGTGTGTTGATTAAAGAAGAGAAGTAGGTTTGTTTTGCGGCAGTGAGTGCGTCCTTGAAGTTGGAGAGGGATAGCTTGTAGATTGTGAGGTGGGCCGTGGAGTGGGATTTCTTCCATCTCCGTTCAGCGACCCTGGACGTTCGGCAAAGCTCCTTTGTGAGAGGGGTGAGCCAGGGTTGTCTGTGTGTGCGGGTTTTGGTGTGTGTGAGGGGGGCAGCCTGGTCGAGAGCCACAGTTAGTGTGGAGTTGTAGAGGGTGGCGGCAGTGTTAACGTCGGGTGAGGAGGAAGGTCCGTGAGAGGGAGGAGGGAGTGGGAGAGTGAGTTGAAATCGATGGCTTTTAGCTGGAGTTTGTCTCTGCTGGATATGCGTTTTGCCCAGCACCCATCTTCTGTTTCTCTTTTTACTAGGAAGTAGGCGGCATACTCTCTTGCAGTAGTTACCTCATTCTTTCTTAACTATGTTGTGCTTTGTTGTTACTCACTCTGGGTACCTTTTCTATATTAGCACTTCATCCTTTCTAAAGGTAGATTGCACCCTGCCCTGCCCTCTGGTTCCTTAAGAAAATGAAATAGAAAATTAGTATGTAAAACAAGTTATAAAAATCAGAATATAAAATAAATAATAATAATAATAATTTACTATGTCATAAAACTCTATAGCTCCCACTGCTCTGTTATGCGTCGGGGTTCAAATCCTTGAGTTCTGTGCTTGGTAGTTGGCTTCTCCACTGAGGCACAGCTGATAAACCTTTTTCTCTGTATGTTTAGCATGTTAGGCCAGGGTCACACATCCAAATCCGTTTTTTAAGCCCTTAGAAAAATGCATCCGTTTTTCTAAGGGTGCCAATACTATCCTCTGAGGTCCTGGACGTTTTTTGGAATTTTTGGGACTTAGTCATTTTTTCACCAAAAACGCATATGCGTTAACGCATGGTGCCTATATGTACCATGCGCTAATGCATGCGTCTCCCATAGGGCTCATGTTAAAAAAAAGCATGCGTTTTTCAAAAGCACCCCAAAAATGCTGCTAGCAGCGTTTTTGGGCTGCTGCATAAAAGCGCACGCGTTTTATGAAAAACGCACATACACATGCGTTAACACATATGCGTTTTTGGACTGGACTTTGAAAAAAAAATGTCCAAAATGTTCCCAAAAACGGATTTAAGGCAAAGGCTAGGGTCACACTTGCAGATATTACATGCGTTTTTGAGACTTGCGTTTTGTGAAAACGCATGCAAAAACGCATCCATAGGCCCCCATGCAAAAAACGCATGCCCCAATAGCAAAAACGCATGTCTGAATGTACCATTCGTTTTTGGGATTCGTTTTTGGCTCAGCACCAAAAAATACTGCATGCAGCGTTTTTTGGTGCTTTTTCAAAAACGCATGCGTTTTTTTAACCTGGGGCCCTATGGGAAACGAATGTGTTTTTATATGGCACTAAATGGTACCATGTGTTTCCGCATGCGTTTTTGCATGTGTTTTTTAAGGCTGCCCTACATCTAACAGCAAAAACGCATGCTGCGAAAAAGCCAAAAACTGATTTTATGTGTGACCCTGACCTTATCCTTGCTTTGCTCTTTTAAGTTAACAGGTGTTAACCTGTAATCTTTTGTCTGTCCAATCACCTTTCGGGTGCTGTATATATACCTTCCCCCTGCTGGCATCTCCTGCTGGTGATATACTCATTAGGATGTCCAGCCATACTGCCGTTATTTTATGCCAGTCAGTGTAAGAGTAGTTGAGGGTTTTTCTCTCTGCTGTTTATGCTATTCACCCTGCACCTATTTTCTGTTTCTTACTAGGAAGTAGGTGGCATACTCTCTCTCGCTTAGTCTGGGGTTCGGGCCATGGTAGTCCCCACAGAACCCACTAGGGACTGCAGGGTCTGAATCTCTAGTCTGTACAGGAACCGGCTGGGTCAGTTACAGCATTTTACCAATTTATCTTGCGTGAGTTTACCACCCAATGATAACATTACACCAGGAATTTGTAGCTTCAGCTAATCTAAAGACATATTAAAAAGTTAAAATAAGGGTAGACATTAATTGTAAGTGACTATGCCATACATGTACATCAAGGGAAACCTTTGTACAACTAACAGTGGCAGAGTAGTTGTGATTGACAGTCTCAATACCAAGATAATGGCCCAATTTAGAAAATGATTATGTCCCAGGGCTGAACTCAATTCAGTTTTAAATTAGCTACATGGACTTGGGTAAGAAAAATAATACACAGGCACAGGTAACCCAGTAGTCAGAAAAATATGCAAAAAAATAAGAATATTAGTGAATAGTGAAAATTAAAGAGGACCTGCCACCAGGTCAAAAGTGTCCAGTTTTTACTCTTATTTTATTCCTACTGCTCTTCTGAATACTCAGTTTTTTATTTAATTCCACCACACGGCTCCAGAGTGTAAGGATACTCAAGGTAACTCACACAGGAAGATATCTCAAAACTTCTGCGCCCGGCCTAACTGGTTCCTGTACAGAGTAAGTTTTCTAGCTGCACAGTTCTGTCATGGGGTAGTATTACAGATAGGGAATCAGGAGGCCAAATGGTAGGATGGGCAAGGGCATTCAGGGAAGCTGGTCTGGCCCTGGACTTGGGGTCCCTGACTAACCCTGTTCCCGAAGGTACCTATTAAGGTGAGGAGGTTTGGGTTGCCACTCTAGCCCTTCGCTCTTGATCAACCCTAGACTAAGGGCCCCTACCTCCATCCAAAGAGCAGGAAACCCAGCAGCTTCGATGGAAGTCAGTGGTAGCAATAACACAGCTCAGCACAGCACGACTTCACACCTCGGAGTCCAGGTAGAAATGACCTCTAACTGCTACACCTAGTGGAGGGAAGTGAAGCTATTAAAAGGCTGAGGGAGTGGAGATCTGAATAGTAAGATGCACCCCTCCAACTCCACCCAAATGCTACAACTCACTCCTCCAATTGCAGCTGCAGCAGACAGCAAAAACTAGGGAAAAAACCCAGTTTAAACACAGCAGCAACACTAATGGACTGCAAGGCAGTCAACACGTGACAAGTTCCTGGTGGCTCCTACACAGGCTAGAACAACCCTGAAAATGCAGCATATAGAATGAAAGGATACACTCACCATGGGTGAACTTGAATTCTTTATTTCCAATAATGCAAAGGTGACATGCAGGCAGGTTGCAAGCGAACTACGGGATGCAGGATCGTCTGTCTGGACAACGCACATTTCGTTCAATTGAGCTTCAACGGGTCTACAACGGTTGTTTGCATTATTGGAAATAAAGAATTCAAGTCCACTCGCAGTGAGTGCATCCTTTCATTCTATATGCTGTATTTGATTAACTATTTCCCTAGTATTGCACTGCCATTTGGTGGTGAAGAGGCTGATATATCCTCCCCTTATTGCAATAAGGAATATACTCAAAAGTCTGCAAGGGTTATGTGGGACACTTCACAACTCTGAGATGACAACTTGGAGTAGGCTGCCTAAAAGGTCATTGAACATTCCTTGTACTTCTTAGGAGCAAGAGAGAGGGGCAGAGCATTATAACCCTGAATAATGAAGGCACGCAGAGATAAAAGAGATCGCAAAGTGTGAAAACATAAAACACAAATGCAGAATGGAGAAGGTAAAGTACCACTTTAAGAATGGAAAGCCTCTTATTTCCTAACTATTGACAGGAGAAAGGAATAGGATAGACAGGCAAGACAGGAAATAAAATAAAATTAGTTGATCTCTATCTAACTTTCATACATTTTAGGCAGTATGACTGGAACTCCAAACAATATCCACATTGGAATATGGCCAGCAGAGAAGACCAGCAAGTGAAGGTATAAATAGTCGCATCCACAACATGATAGGGCAGACAAATTGATAAATGAAAATACCTGCTTACCAAAAGGATAAAACAAATGGTAAAAGTTAATCAGCACTCAGACAGAGACTGAACCTGCTGTGGCTCAGCAGAGGAGGAAGCCAATCACACATCATAGGGTAACCGGATTGAATCCTGAGGCATGACAAAGATATGGGTGTTTTTATTTAATGCTAACTTTTATACTATTCCCTTACAGAATCCTCTAGGGCGTGTCTTTAGTATGCTCTGTATACCCTGTGAGCCGTGCCCTTGGCACACACCATAAGAAGTAGCACTAAATGAAAAGATGCACATACCAGAAACCATAGGCCTATTTTAAAAAGATGACATTAAAAATTGTTAGAGAAATATCAGAAATTAAATCATAGCAAAAGCTGGCCAGTTTTGACTTAGCCACAGGTGCCCTTTTACCGTGAAAAAATAAATAAATAACACAAACAATGGAAAAATTTCCAATTTTTCTTTAAAAAAAGTATAAAAAATGTGTAATATATAAAATTATAGGATATGTAAAAGATAAACTCTATCAAGAAATAGTCAGAAATAGAAAAACCTCTTGGTCTCAAAGAACAAAAATTGGTTAGTCCGAAAGGATTACAACAACGAGGACAGATGGAAATTCACGACTTCACCGTCTCTGGATACAACAGATAGACCCAGAGGTTTGTCATCAGAATGATGGGAGCGTCCACGTCTCCAGTATAATTACCAACTTCACTCTATGAAATAATTAATTGCTCTTCTGAAGAGATGTATATTTATGTTTGATAAAGGTAATTAACCGTTCAGCCGCCCGGAGTGTCTATCTAATCATGTAATATAAATATTAGCGCTAATGGCTTTAGACAAGGCGATTAAAGACTTCTCTCTCTATAAATGTAACTGACATACACATGTCACGCCATCATTCCTACAAAAAGATTTCCTTCTTTTTTTGCTTTGCTTTAATAATGGACTTCACGCTGTGAAACGCAGATAATGACCGGTATAAACCTGTGTAGATCCATCAGTTCTGAATCAATCACTATTATAGTCAGAGGGGTCGGAGGTATAAGGGATACGGATTATGGAGTTAGTTATAACCAACCGAATTAGTTACAAATTTCTTAAAAACTTTGGATTTCACAGAATCTTACATTTTTGGTATTCGATTCGGACGAATCCAGAGAATGCCAGGCGGATGAACACCGAAGTTAAAGAGAACCTGTCACCCCCCTCCTGGATTGTAATCTAAATGCAGCACTGAATGCAGCACGTATGCTGCATTCAGGCAAGGGGTCCCCCATGTGTCTGGCTGCTCTGTACCCCCAGATATATCGTTAGGAATACTCACTGTTTGAAGTCAGGAGGGCATTCCCTGGGGCTGGAGTCAGGTCTATTCACAGGGGCCATTCCTCTGCCTCTCTGTGCCACCTCCTTCCTTCTCCTAACCACCTCCCTCCTGTATGTTATGCCATCCTCGCCTGCGCCTCTTTGTGCTCAATGACGCAGGCGCAGAGCGAGGTATTGTTTGTTTTGGTCCTGTTTCGCCTCCTGCCTTTGACGTCAGGGCCTTTGCCCACCCTGCTCCATGTTATGCTGTATATATACGGCAGGGCTTCTGCTTGCAGAGGGCTACTGCGCAAGCGCCAGGTTCCTGCCCTGCTCTATGTATACAGCATAACACAGAGCAGGGTGGGCAAAGGCGCTGATGTCGGAGGCAGTAGGCGGGACAGGCGCGTGGACCAAATCAATCAATACCTCGCTCTGCGCCTGCATCAATGAGCACAAGGAGGCGCAGGCAAGGATAGTATAACAGACAGGAGGGAGGCGGCGAGGAGGAGAAAGGAGGCGGCACAGAGAGGCAGGGGCTGGGAGTGATCCCCGTGAATAGACCTGACTCCAGCCCCAGGGAATGCCCTCATGACTTCAAACAGTGAGTTTTCCTAACACTATATCTGGGGTTACAGAGCAGCCAGACATATGGAGGACCCCTTGCTGAATGCAGCATACATGCTGCATTCAGTGCTGCATTTAGATTGCAATCCAGGAGGGGGGTGACAGATCCTCTTTAACAAACAATGAAAACAAAACAAGCTTCACGTGGCCATATTGCGTGCCATGCATGTCATTGACATCATTGATTTGCATTGTTCCCCACATGATGACTTAACCACTGGAAAAGACCTATTAGCTCTCTGCTCCGCCATATACTTCTGCAGGCCGAACAGTACTTCCAGCTGTGAAGGTCATCATACTGCAAATAGGTGGTAGTGGGGAGCATCAAACTATGTATAGCGGAATTATGGGGGTCATCACACTGTATATAGGAGGCTATGGGGACATCATACTGTACATAGGGAGCTGTGGGGAATCATACTGTATAAAGGGAGCTGTGGGGACATCATACCATATATAGGGAAATATGGGGCTATCAAATTTTTATAGAGGCTTAGGGGGCCATCACAATGTGTATTGTGAGCTGTAGTGGCCGTCATACTGTGTATAGGGAACTGTGGTGGACATCATACCATATATAGGGAAATAAGGGGCTATCATATTGTTTATAGGGTCTTAAGGGGCCATCATTCTGTCCATAGTGGAGATGTGGGGCCATCATACTGTGTATAATGGGGCTGTGGGGGCCATCATACTGTGTATAATAGGGCTGCAGGGGCCATTATATGTATATAGGAATCTGTGGGGGCCATCATACTGTGTATGAGTGACAGTAAAGAATAAGCTTAGTATAGCGAGGAGACTCACTGAGAATAGGGACAGACTGGAAGGGGCAGCATGTGGGGGCAGTGTGGAGATACGGACAGCATGAAGAATGGAAAATGTGGTGGTTATAGCTTATTAGGGCAGACTGGTAGGTTATAATGAGTGATGGTATCATAACGGTGGACTGTTTCAAGGTTCATAGTTTATTGTCTTTGCAATTAAGTGCGGTACTAAGCTTGGTGCCATATTTACATATTTAAGGACTGCTACCCTTATTGGGTGGCATTAGAGTTTTTCGCTTCCTCACTGAAATGACAATTTGCAAATTTACTGATATGGTGTTGCATTCATATACTGATGGCAGTTCTGGTGCTGTATGCTTGTCCTAATGATGGTTCTGGTGATGTTTTCATGTACTTATGGAGGTTCTAGTGTGGCATTCCTGTATCATTGGTGGTTCTGGTGCCGTGTTCACGTACTGTTCATAGTTCTAGTGCTGTATTCCTGTGCTGATGGGGTTCTGGTGCTGTAATCATGTATTGTTGATGGTTCTACTGTTCTATTACTGTACTGATTGTGGTTCTAGCACTGTTTTCTTGCTCTGATATTGTGTTCCTGTACTGATGTTGGTTCCTGTGCTGTATTCATGTGTTGGTGGTTCTGGTGCTGTAGTACTCATGTGCTAATTGAGATTCTGGAGATGCATTCATGTACTATTTGTGGCTCTGGTGCTGTATTCATGTACTTATGGTAGTTTTGGTGCTGTATCCAGGTACTGATGGTGGTTCAGGTGCTGTATGTCTGTGATGATTTTGATTCTTGTGCTGTTTTCTTATACTGATGGTAGCTCTGGCATTGCATTCCTGTACTGATGGTGGTTTTGGTGTTGTATTCATGAACTGATGGTGGTTCAGGTGTTGAATTTATGTGCTAATGGTGGTATTAGTGCTGCATTTATTTGTTGAATGAGGGTCTGGTGCTGTATTAATGTACTGATAGTGTTGTTCAGCTCTGTATTCATGTCCCTGATGTTGTATTAATTTGCTGATGGAGGTTATAGTTCTGTATTCATGTATTGTTGGTGGTTGTACTGTATTCCTGTACTGATTGTGGTTCTAGTGCTGTATTCTTGTACTGAGGATAGTACTGTGTTCATGTGCTGATGGTTTTTCTGGTGCTGTGTTGTATTACTGATGGCGGTTCAAGTGCTGTATTCTTGTGCTGATAGAGGTTATGGTACTGTATTCATGTACTACTGATAGTTCTAGTGATGTATTCATATGCTAATTGTGGTTCTGGTTCTGTTCTCCTGTACTGATGAGGGCACAGGTATTCTATTCCATGTACTGATGGTGGTTCTGCTGCTTTATTCCTGTACTGATGGTGATTCTGGTGCTGTATTCATGTCATTCTGGTTTTCATGTGCTGATGGCTGTCTTATTACTGTATTCATATGCTGATAGAGGTTCTGGTGCTGTATTCATGTAATGTTGGTGGTTCTGGTGCTGTATTCCTGTACTGGCAGTAATTCTGGTGCTTTATTTCTTCATAGGAGACTGTGGTTTGCTCCATATACTACAATAATTTGGTTTGATTTCCATTTAAATTTTCACCTTAGGCAGCTGAAAAGCTAGAATCATCCCTAGCTATCTCCAAACTTATTACGAAAAACATTTTAATGGGTAGGATTTGGGTTGGTCAGGTAGTGGCCAACTGGAATTAAGAGTGGCAATACAAAAATTTAATTTGGTGGTTTACTAATCCTGAATCCTTAAACTTTGAAAAGTCACCAAATAAAATTCGGATCTTGGTGCTAAGTCCCATAGTGCCTATTGAGTCGGCCAAGGGGCCTGATGGGCCCTATGATTTGTGAGCATAATTGCCATTTTTAATACTCCATTCCCCCCTTTCAACCCAAACACGACCTTATCAGGCCAGTAAATGTGGTTTAGCTTTACAATTTACATATATTGCTCCAGGTTCGGTAAAATCCAATTAGAAAGACGTACGACTGGGCGATGCTATTTCACCATAAAAGATTCAGAGGGTGTCAGCAGGGAAGTTACGTTTCTTCCATTCGCCCGGAGATATCTGTAATTGCTTGATAAGGAGCAATGTTTTCTTGTAATTCTTTGTGTTGTATAATTTGTGATTTCTATATTCCATGCAATTATGTTGTTCTGCAGTCAGTTCTGCGCCTTCCAATTTTTAAGTAATCAGTCTCAGGGTAATATAATAATACATTATGTCGATGCAAATAATGAGTGGTACAGATTAGATATTGAAAGAGCAATCACGTGGATCCAAGCCATAACTTTGCGCTACTGTAAAGGATCGGTCCAGACATAGGAAATAGAAAAGAAACTTGGATAACTCGATGAGGCCAAGTAAAGATTGTTACGGTAAGGGTTAATTTACAAATCATGCAATGATGCGGTGCCTACAAAGAGTAACTTAAAGCTCCTGGGCCCCAATGCAAACTGTGTACATAGACATTACCTACCATATGGTGCCAGGACCAAGAGCAAATATTACCACTGAATCCCCTGTACATTTCCAGCGGCAGTTAGTATAGGTCCGGGCAGTAGCAGTGAGTACAAGTCTGGGCAGCGACAGTGAGTATAGGTCTGGGCAGCGACAGTGAGTATAGGTCTGGGCAGCGACAGTGAGTATAGGTCTGGGCAGCGACAGTGAGTATAGGTCTGGGCAGCGACAGTGAGTATAGGTCTGGCAGCAGCAGTGAGCATAGGTTGGGCAGTGCAGTGGCAGTGAGTATAGATCTGGCAGCGGCAGTGAGTATAAGTCTGGGCAGCAGCAGTGAGTATAGGTCTGGCAGCAGCAGTGAGTATAGGTATGGGTAGGGCAGCGGCAGTGAGTATAGATCTGGCTGCGGCAGTGAATATAGGTCTGGGTAGTGGCAATAACTATAGGTCTTGGCAGCAGCAGTGAGTTTAGGTCTGGCAGAAGCAGTGAGTATATGTCTGGGCAGTGGAAGTGAGTATTGGTCTGAGCCATGGCAGTGATTATAGGTCTGGCAGCAGTGGTGACAACAAATGTGGGCAGACACAGTGAGTGTAGGTCTGGGCACTGGCAGTGAGTATAGGTCTGAGCAGTGGCAGTGAGTATAGGTCTGAGCAGTGGCAGTGAGTACAGGTCTGGGCAGCGCCAGTGAGTACAAGTCTGATTAGCAGCAGTAAGTATGGGTCTTGGCAGAAGCAGTGAATATTTGTCTGGGCAGTGGCAGTGAGTATAGGTCTGAGCCATGGCAGTGATTATAGGTCTGGTAGCAGTGGTGACAACAAATGTGGACAGAGGCAGTGAGTATAGGTCTGGGCAGCAGCAGTGAGTATAAGTTTGGGCAGTGGCAGTGAGTACAGGTCTGGGCAGTGGCAGCGAGTATAGGTCTGGACAACGGCAGTGAGTAGTAGAGATTACAGGTATGGGCAGCGGCAGTGAGTATAGGTCTGGACAGCGGCAGTGAGTATAGGTCTTGGCAGCAGTGGTGAGCACAGGTTAGGCAGTGGCAGTGAGTACAGATCTGGGCAGCAGTGGTGAGCAGAGGTCAGGCAGCCCGATAATGTACTACTAATTCCAGGCTACTGAACTGTTCTCACAGTAGAAGTTACCTCTGCAGTCCAGCTCTGAGTGATGGGAGTAGGGATGCAGCAATGGCTTCTTCCAATGGTGAAAATAACTCAGTAACCTAGTATTAGTAGTACGTAAGGCTGCCCAAGCTGTGCTCACCCCCACTTTCACTGTAGTGTTCAGAGTATAGTAGTGAAATCAGCATGCTCTGCTCAGTCAATATAAAGCCTAATTACCAGGTTCAGTCACTAGCGCCCCAGTGGTGAGTTTATCCAGCAGTGAGTATATGTCACTGGACAAAATCACCGTTATAGCGCTGGTGCCTATACCTGTGCTCAGCGGTAACAACTGTGCTCTGACTGGAGCTGCCAGATTGAGATGACGGCTCCATTTAGATCACAGCAATGTCCACAGATCTGTGTACCGAATCCTATCATGTGTCATACAGTCTCCTGAGCCATGTATCTAATTCTGTCATGTGAGATAAAGCATGCTGAGCCATGCATATAATCCTATCATGTGTTATACAGTGTATGGAGCTCTGTGTCTAATTCGATCATATGTGATACTGTCTGCCGATGTGTGTGTCTAATTCTATCATGTAAAATATAGTCTGCAGATCCAGGTATCTAATGTTATCATGTGTGATTCAGTCTGCTGAGCTGTGTATCTAATCCTATCTTGTGTGACTCAGTCTGCTGAGCTGTGTATCTAATCCTATCATGTGAAAAATTTCATGGAGTCATGTATTTAATCCTGTAATGTGTGATACCATCTGCAGAGCTGTGTATCTAATCCTATCATATAAAATAACTACCAGAAAACAAAAAAAGTATGTGTGTATTGTCTCCAAATACTTGGCAATAAATAAATAAAAGCTAGTGCTATAAAAACACAGGGTACTTGGTTCATACCCTTTTTGCAAAAAACATACTTAAGTCACTCCACCGCGGCAAGGTGACCCTCTTCGGGACGGTCCCTACACTAAACATATTATACCCTGCTACTGTGCGTATTGACCTGACAAGCAGCAAGATGCTGTGTATGAACAGGCCCCAAAGGGATCACAGATGGGATGCCTTATATCAATTTCTGCTCAGATGTATGATCCAATCTGCTGAGCTGTACATCTAATCCTATCATGTGTGATACAGTACTGTCTTATCATAGAATTCTCAAAATTTATTTGAAAATCTGTGTTAAAAGGGAAAACCTTCACATGTAAAATTAAGTAATTTAACCAAGACTCATGGCCTCACCAACCCATGGGGTCAGGGTCATCAGCTTGGTAGTGCTGTGTACACGAGCCTATAAAAGCCTACAGTGGGAAAAAAAGTATTTGATTTTGCAAGTTTTCCCTCCACGATGAAGCCACTATAACAGTGGCGATACGCGTCGGATCCGGGGCCCCAGCCTTGTTGGTGCGATCCCAGCTGCCTTACCCGTGACACTTATCTTCCTGCTCCACCTGTTTATGGGTCTTCCTCCTGGCATGGGACTTTTGAGACTCCCCCAGGCCGTGGGGTACTCAGGAACCGGATCGCTGCTACTGTCGGTGGGGGAGTCACGCGGGTCGTGACTCAGTCCTGTGGCCTGGGCGTCAGTTTAAAAAGGAGAAATGTACAGGGGAGGATGTCGTGATGCCACCCGTAATATGTGGTCAGAACCTCCGGGGATGATGAGTAGCAGCTGAGATGGGCCGTCTCTCCACGGGTAAAGCCAATCCCCGTGGCAGGGTAAATTGTCTATGTGTGGGATACAGGATGACGGGTGCAAGTAACAGGCAGACTCACTGTTTTGTAGTTTTCTCAATCCTTTACTGGAGCAGATGGTAAAAGCTGTCCACGGAGTCTTGAGAGCAACTTGGGGTTATTCTCACCCGGCCAGGTCGTTGGCTCCCTTACTGCGCTTGTAATTTGGCTCCTGCTGTTGCATAAGCTAGGCTGCCAGTCCTGTCTCTTCCTGTGAGGTACTGGTATTGACCTGCCCCAAGGCTGGGATACTCAGATCTCGAGTGTTGGTTACCGGGGATGTCACAGGCGGTCGTTGCCTGGGACTGTGCCCTGGGGGTCGCTTTGAAAAGGGGGGTTATGTACACAGGTATGATTGAAGAAGTCATAACGCCACCTACAGTGTTTGGTGATGATTTTTTTTTTTTTTATAAACTGGAGGAAAACATGGAGTATATTGCAGTAAAAAAATCTTTATTCAATCATGTGTAAAAAAGTGTGATAAAAAGTGACACAGCAGAGGTTCTGAGATGCAACTCAACCGACATGTTAAGACCAAGATATAGAACAGTTGTACTAGACTACTGAACAAATGTAGGTTTTACAATGTACATACAGGGTATATTTCAATAGTACAGATACTACAGAGAACCACATAATAAATAAATAAAGTGCACCATTCTGGTAGAGATTTATACCTTATTGATTCTCAGAACGAGTATAAGACTAGGTCGTACATACAGAGTTATACCCAAAGTAAAAATAACAAGTACCAACAGTCACAGTAACAACTGAGCATAGTAAAGCATCCAAATAGTAGGTCCACTACTATCTACAGACCTCTCCCTGAGGAAGCTGTGTGGGTGAAACATATGTAGGGGCTTTAGGACCTACTCTCTCTCTCCCCGGTTTGCTCTCCCGCAGTTTTGACCATCCTTTGGATGCTTTACTATGCTTGGTATTAACATGTCCTCTTTTTATCAATTTACACTTACTTCCGCTCTCCATACCTGAACAGGGGTTGACCTTGGTTACTAGGACAAGACCTACTTGGTACAGGTGTCTCAGGTGGTGTACTCAACACTATGTGATGTGTGGAAGTGTATGTACTCTGGGTAGACCTTAGTCTCACTACAAGGCTGGCAGATGCACCGATTGCAGGATCTTCAGGTTCTGCTACAACGGGTGATTCTTCCTGGATCTAGAAAGGGTTTTCCAGTCTTCTCTGTTCTTCAACTGGTTGAAAGAAGTGGATTACAGGTACTATTACTGCTCCTTCACATTGAGGCCAGTCTTCAGGAATGTCTCCTAGTACTGTATGTATTACCTTTTCTTTCTTTTCTTCTTCAGGGATTTTACAAGGCATTTCTTCTTCTTGAGGTCTCAATTGTTCTTGACATACTTTGAGGTGGTCTCTGGAAACTGTTGCAGTAGATTTTCCTCCATCTTTGCTGATTATGCAAGTTTTGCTATTATCAAAGTTATACTGCAACTCAGTATAGGGTTCTTGTTCCCACTGATCATCTAGCTTATGGGTTCTCCTCTTTCTCTTGAGTACCATCTCTCCAAGTGTCCGAGGTTCAGCTTGAGCACTCCTGTTGTAATTTCTTTCTTGTTTTTCTCTGATTTGTTCTAACCTGTTTTCTACACAATCTTGTACCATTTTGTATTGTTCTTGGCGATTGGAATCCCAATCTGTTTCAGGTGATTCTGCTTCTGGTACTACAATTCCCATTTCAAGATCTACGGGCAATCTTCCTGGTCTTGCTCTCATGAGGTATGCTGGTGTGCAATTGGTGGAGCTTACAGGTATGTTATTATACATGTCCACTAAGTCAGGCAACTTCTCTGGCCATTGATTCCTTTCTTCCAAAGGCAAACTCTTCAGCATGTCAATGGCAATGTTGTTTATTTTCTCACACAAACCGTTGGTTTGAGGATGGTAAGGTGTGGTTCTGATCTTTTTACTCCCATATAAATTACAAAACTCTTGAAATATCTCAGCTTCACAAGATTCACCTTGATCAGTCAATACTTGCTCTGGATACCCGTGCAGTCTACAGAAGCAGGTTTGAAAGGTTTTCGCTGCTGTCTCCGCAGTTAAGTCTTTTACTGGGGCTACAGCCAGAAATCTTGAGTAGTGATCCACCATGGTTAAGGCATAGGTGTAACCTGACCTGCTGGGTGTTAGCTTCACATGGTCTAAGGCTACTATCTCAAGTGGCTGTGTGGTCACAATTGGCTGCAATGGTGTTCTTTGACTCTCATGATCTTTCCTTCTCATGTTGCATGGTCCACAATGTTTACACCATCTTTCTATGGTTCCCCTCATGCCAACCCAATAGAATCAATCTCTTAGCAACACCTCAAGCTTTTTCCATCCAAAATGTCCTGCTTGGGTATGGTAGGCATCCAACACCATCTTGACATCTTTCTTTGGGACCAGTATTTGCCAGACCATCTCATGTGTTCTGGGGTTGATGTAACGTTGACACAATTTGCCTTAATAGACTAACAGTCTGCGTCTCTCATTCCACAGGTATAAATACAAGAGGGGGGGGACAAGAGGCGCAATAGTGCCCTATCACTATAGACACTTTAGGCTGCAAAGGTGGTGTTGGGAACCACTCACCTGATTCAGTTGTGTTACCCACAACCAGTTGATAGAGCATCAGTACTCCAGCTGCTGCAGGACCTTCACCGACCACTCGCACGTGGTGTTATCCAGAAGATGATGGGAAAAAAAGGTGTACCACGGTCCGCGCTGCCTAAGTCCAAAAAACTCACATGGGAGTCAGAGTTTCACAAAACAAATCCTTATCCTTTATTCTTCCACTCCAATGCGTTTCGGTGCCCCACCTGGCACCTTCCCCTGAGGAACCGAAACGCGTTCATTCCACAGGTGTCGTGCTTCTGATGGAACATCTTGGTTAAGACGTGAGTGTTCTTGGGTTATCAGCTCCTTGACTAAGCTGACAGCTGGGTCACTGTCTTGGGTCTCTTTCCATCCATGGTGAGGCAACAGGTTAATGTTTAACTCTCCACGTTTTGTACATGCCTGGTGACATTGAGATACACTGTGACAGTGGAATGCAGGTAGCTCTATCTCTTCCATCTCATCCGCATCTTCATCAGGTGAGGCATTCTGGATAAGGCATCTGCATTGGCATTCTTATGGCCTGCCAGACACTTGATGGTGAAATGGTAGTTGAACAACCTGGCCATCGAGCGTTGTTCCTTGCACCTAACTTCGCAGTTTCCAAGTGTGTAAGAGGATTGTTATGCATGAAGGCGGTAAACTTCGCAGACGCTAGGTAGTGTTTAAACCATTCTGTGATGGCCCAGACCAGACCAAGGCCAGGAATTCCAGCTTGAAAGAACTGTAATTTTCAGGATTCCTTTCTGTAGGACGGAGCTTCCTGCTAGCATAGGCAATCACCTTCTCTTTACCATTTTGTCTCTGGGACAAGACAGCTCCCAATCCCACATTGCTGGCATCGGTATATAACAGGAACGGTAGGTTGTAGTCAGGATAGGCTAAGATCTTTTCTCCAGTTAGGGCCTCTTTCATCTGTTTGAAAGATTCTTCTTGCTTCTTTCCCCATTCAAATGGAGGACCTTTGGACTTGCCTTTCTTGGACTGGCCTACCAGGAGATCTTGCAAGGGTGCTGCCATCTTCGTGTACCCCTTGATGAATCTTCTGTAGTACCCTAATAGCCCCAAGAACTGACGTACTCTCTTTAACATTGGTTGGTGTTGGCCATTCCTTAATGACGGTAACCTTATCTGGCTCTGGTGCCACTCCTTCCGAGCTGACTACATGTCCAAGATAATGAACCTTTGGCTTTAGTAGGTGACATGTTGACAGTTTCAGCTTCATTCCGAACTTAGACAATGCTTCAAATACCTGCGCCAGGTGTTTCAGATGTTCTGCATAGGTTTTTGAATACACTATGACATCATCCAGGTAGAGTAGCACAGTTTCGAAGTTTCAGTGTCCCAGGCAACATTCCATCAGCCTTTGGAATGTTCCGGGTGCATTACAGAGTCCAAATGGCATGCTGTTGAACTCACATAGGCCCATGGGTGTTGCAAATGACTTCTCATGGTCTTCTGGTGCAACGGAGACCTGCCAGTACCCACTAGTGAGATCTAAGGTTGAAAAGTAATTAGCGGACTTCAATGCAGCAAGTGACTCTTCTATGCGGGGTAATGGATAAGCATCTATATGTGTTATGCGATTTAACTGTCTGTAATCAACACACATTCTCATGCTGTCATCTTTCTTTTTAACTAGGGCTAATGGAACTGTCCAGGGACTGCAACTATCTCGTATGACCCCTGAATCCTTCATGTCCTGTAACATTTCTTTGGCATGCTGATAATGAGCTGGTGGGATAGGTCTATATCGCTCTTTGATGGGTGGATGGTTTCCTGTGGGTATATGGAGCTGTACCCGCTTTATCTTCCCAAAATCAAGTGAATGCTTACTGAATACTTTCTCTAATACCTGGGTCGGCAGGTCTCCATGATCTGACCACAGAAACTGGAGGCTGCTGGGTTTAATCCCCAGTAGCCACACTACGTGGGACTATCCAAGGCACAGCAATAAAGAGGGCTAGAGAGCTGGAGGTTATAGTTGCTCACAGAGTTTGCATTGCCTGCCTGGCTGGAAGTTATTCACAGGAACACCAAGGAGAAT
Source organism: Allobates femoralis (assembly GCA_033576535.1). Taxonomy (NCBI): domain Eukaryota; kingdom Metazoa; phylum Chordata; class Amphibia; order Anura; family Aromobatidae; genus Allobates; species Allobates femoralis. The sequence goes on from JARQOC010000003.1 coordinate 843,381,272, forward strand.
AGGAAAGCTTCAGGCACCTTAATATCTAACTTCTAAGACAAGACAGCTGGTAGGTCATATACCTGTCCTGCAGAATGGATCCTAGTTCTTCTCAGACTGGCCAGACCCAGAGATCTGGTGAACCAGTACCCTGGATTTGCTGCTGAACAACTACCAAGTAAAAGGTAAAGAACTAAGAGACTGTCTGTGCTTTCTGCCTTCCTCACTCCTTGCTACACAGCCCTTTTATTATAACCACCATCATCCATCTACACCTTCAAGGCCTGCCTCTGCTGGGGGAGGTAATACCATTCCACTGCCATTCCATGTTTCCCTGGAGGCTACCTATGCATTGTTGGCCACTTAATGGTCACAATATCCTCAGCTGGCATCACGAACACTTTTATTTTCTTTTTATTTTTCTACATTTTTCCCTTTCCTCTTTTTTGTGTGGCCCAGGGCTACAGCAGTGGGTCAGCTACCGTAACATTGACTGACCGGACCCTTATACTGAGTACCCCGGCCCTGTGGGCTCCACAAAAGTGCACCTCCAATAAATATGCCAAACCTCTCTATTATTTGTAGGTAGGGAAACTTGCAAAATTCGCCATGTATCAAATACTTATGTTCCCCCTTGCATATGCTTTAATGCCCATAAGAATTCATAAATCAGGTATTTTTAGAAGCTGTATAAAAATGGAGATGACCATCATGTCACTCTTTAACATTATCTATGTCACGTACTTGATACTGGAGCTGGACGTGCACAGGGAACAGCTTTCATGTTTTACGGAATACTGTAGAACCAACTCATCTCACAAGGACACTTCCAATGACACCAGACCTTCCCCTGAGACTTCAGTAAATTAAGTTTCTGCAGCAGGAAAAGATCTGAGCAAGGTGCAATTATTTAAAATGTGAACCAAAAAAGGAATTTATAGTAGGGAAAACGACAGTATAAATAATATCAAAGTCACACACACCTGTACGAGAAGTCCGGCTGCAAAAACGTGCATTACTCCTAATCCTAATTCTTTCATAATACACTCTTAAGCAAATATGTCAGATGAATTCTACCCAAGAAAGGATCATGCTTGACTTTGTAGTTCCCCTTAAAGGGGTTGTGCCACGAACAATTCTACATTTTAATTAAAAGATTTTAGGATAAAAATAAATTACACAATTGGATGTGTTAAAAAAAATATTCCTGCCCCGAGATATTCTTATAACTGTGCCCCTATGTAATGTATGTGTCCGACCACGCAGGAACAGGTCGATATACCACAGCTTCTGGGCAAGGAAGTAAGAGAGTATACAGACATTACAGCTGGGATCACAGGGAAGTAAGAGATTATACAGACATTATAGCCGGGGATCACAGGGAAGTAAGAGAGTATACAGACATTACAGCTGGGGATCACAGGGAAGTAAGAGAGTATACAGACATTACAGCCAGAGATCACAGGGAAGTATGAGAGTATACAGACATTACAGCCGGGGATCACAGGGAAGTAAGTGAGTATACAGACATTACAGCCAGGGACCACAGGGAAGTAACAGAGTATACAAAAATTACAGCCAGGGACCACAGGGAAGTAACAGAGTATACAGACATTACAGCCGGGGATCACAGGGAAGTAAGAAAGTATACAGACATTACAGCCAGGGATCACAGGGAAGTAAGAGAGTATACAGACATTACAGATGGAAATCACAGGGAAGAGAGTATACAGACATTACAGCCGGGGATCACAGGGAAGTAAGAAAGTATACAGACATTACAGCTGGGGATCACAGGGAAGTAAGAGAATATACAGATATTACAGCTGGGATCACAGGGAAGTAAGAGAGTATACAGACATTACAGCCGGAGATCACAGGGAAGTAAGAGAGTATACAGACATTACAGCTGGGGATCACAGGGAAGTAAGAGAGTATACAGACATTACAGCTGGGGATCACAGGGAAGTAAGAGAGTATACAGACATTACAGCTGGGGATCACAGGGAAGTAAGAGAGTACACAGACATTACAGCCGGGGATCACAGGGAAGTAAGAGAGTATACAGACATTACAGCCAGGGACCACAGGGAAGTAACAGAGTATACAAAAATTACAGCCAGGGACCACAGGGAAGTAAGAAAGTATACAGACATTACAGCCAGGGATCACAGAGAAGTAAGAGAGTATACAGACATTACAGATGGAGATCACAGGGAAGAGAGTATACAGACATTACAGCTGGGGATCACAGGGAAGTAAGAGAGTATACAGACATTACAGCCAGAGATCACAGGGAAGTATGAGAGTATACAGACATTACAGCTGGGGATCACAGGTAAGTAAGAGAATATAAAGACATTACAGCCGGGGTTCACAGGGAAGTAAGAGTGTATATAGACATTAAAGCAGTGGATCACAGGGAAATAAGAGAGTATACAGACATTACAGCCAGGGATCACAGGGAAGTTATAGAGTATATAGACATTACAGCTGGGATCACAGGGAAGTAACAGAGTATACAGTCATTTCAGGGATTATGATGTAAAGTGTAATACTTTAGTCCACCAACGATGCTGAGATCACTACCATAGACCATCAGTCATATTTATATTAACCCTTGAGTCCACCGAATATACTCGCATTCCCACTTACTGCCATAGACCACCAGGGATACTGATATTAACCCTTTACTACCCCAGCTCACCAAAGACGCAGACTTTTCATCATACAATTCTAGGCCACCTAGGATCTTGATAGTAAAGCATTATTATTTTAGCCCACCAAGAGATACTGATATTGACTCCTTACTACCATAGACCTCCATGGATGCTGACATTACCTTTTACTGCCAGGGATACTGATCTTAAATTCTTATAAACCTATCCAACCATGCATTCTGAAATTAACTCCTTAGTGCCATAGACCACCAGGGATATGGATATAAACTCTTTACTACCTTAGCGCTCCATGGATTCTGGCATTTTCCCTTCCTGCCCTACACCACCAGGGACACTAAAATGTCGTGGTGAGCAATATCCCCTTTCCTTTCCCTTATACAAAACTAAAATGTACTTACTGTGTTAGGTCATCAGGCACTTTGTCATTGACTTCTTCATTATAGTGATTTTTGGTGGCTTTATAACCTAGAGCCACTAGGAAAGCCGACACAGTTCCCTTTTACTATGCAGAAACCACTAGGGACACAACTACAATTGGTGCTGAGGTTGCAATTGTGCCTGGACCCTGGAGCCCTAGAGGATCCAAAAGTCCCTTTGGCCTATAAGAAATAACCAATGCTATTAAAGACTTGCAATAATTGGGGCTCATGAACTTCACGTTATGCCACTGGAAACCACTAATCTACTATTTAGACCACTAACTGTCACGGAGTGGTATAGTGGATAGGGAATCAGAAGGTAAGATGGTAAGATGGGCAAAGGCAAACTAGAAAACTAGTCTGACCATTAGACTAGCGGTCCCTGGATCACTCTGATCTTGGAATTAACTCTGCAGGTGAGGATGTCCAGGCCGCAATCCTTGCCCTTTACTCTTAATCAGACATATGCTAAGAACCCCTACCTCCACCCACAGACAAAGAAAGCCCAGAATCTCCTATGGAAGGGAACAACAGCAGAGCAGCACGTACTCACTGCACAGGGTCCAAGTAGACACTGAACTCTATCTGCGAAACCTGGTGGAGGGAAGTAGAACTACTTCAAGGCTGAGGGAGTGGTGATGTGAATGCTATGACACACACCTGCATCTCCGCCTGCAGAACCGCACACAGCAGCATTCTGGCATTAACTCTGGATGTGTCAAAGGAAATAAACTCAGATTGAAATCACAGGAGCAACACACATGGACTGCAAAGCAGTCAACATGTGACGCTAACTATGTTATGCTAGACCACTGGAGTGTTTGAATTAAGATGTCCATAAATCCAGACCGTATTTTTTGGTGTAAAAATAACCCAGAATGGCAGCCATGATGCTTTTCGGAAATTGTTCCAGAAGTAAATTATTTGATGGTTTATGGTTTTTTTTTAATTATTTTAAGGGGAAATGCTCTTTAAGCTGACAAATTTCATTACATTTTGCATTCATAGACTCTTCTGTAACATCTGTCCTGCTGCACGTACAGGACAAGCAATGAATATAAAGAAGGCAATAAAAACATTACCGAGTGAATGGCAAACTCCCCGAAACATTAAGGAACCAACGAGTAAGAAACTTCTGCATTTCTGTAAATTAAAAGTATCTGAATTTTAAAATCAGGATAATCTTTTGGGTAAAAAAGTTACATAACTGCTCTTTCTTCAATGAAGGAAAGCCAAAAAATACAGGAGTGTGTATAAAAGAACGGAGTATGGGAACCGTGAAGCTGTTAGTATTGGTTGCATTTTGAGGAACATATGATGTTTTTTTAAAGCTTTTTACTCCATTTTTTGTAAGGAAAGGTGACCAAAAGATAGTGATTCTAGGGTGTTACGGGATGGTATAACGGTCATGGGAGTAAGGTAGCAGGATGGCAATAACAGGCATAAGGTGACCAGGTGAACTAGTCTGACCCTTAGACTGAGGTTCCCGGGCTCTCCCTGTTACCAGAATCACTTCTGAAGGTGAGGATGTCTGGGCCACTACCCTTGCCCTAGTTTCTGATCAGCCCTAGGCTAATTCCCACTCACCTTCACCCACGGTCTAGGAAGCACAGCAAGTCCCACATAAAAAGGAAAATTCCAAGCAGGAAGGCTTCAGCATACACTTCAAAGCTCAAGGTCATTGCAGAGACAAAACTCTATCAGCGATATCTGCTGGTGAAAGAGGGAACTATTTAAAGGTCAGGGATATGGATAGCTGCACAACCAGACACACACCCTCACCTGAACAGCCACAATAAACAATAGACAGTAGCAGCTTCTGACATTAACTCCAAGTTTACCAAAAGGAATTAAATATATCAAATCACTGCAGAGCAGTTCAAGAACACTGCATGGCAGGCTACACATGACATAGGGTAATGCCTGTTTTCACTATGGCATTTCCTATATTGGTTAACTTTTTGAAAAATGTAAATTACAGATATGAATGTTGCAAATCTACAATGAATGAAAAGATGTGTAGGCTCAGCACAATTCTTTTTTATCAATGGCTTATGTCTACTGTATATCAATATAACTCACAATATGTATGCTAAAAAAAATCTTAAATGAAATCACAAATATGTATTTTTTAACCATGTACCGGATATTTATTAAAATATTTTATCAAAAATTTTTTTTATATAAAATGCTTTAAAACATTAAAATCCTAATGTGTATATATACAGTTATATCTATAAATTCAATAAGTTTCTCATTACTCTTCTGGACAGGGTTCTGTTTCATTAGTGGGGTGATGTCTCTCAGAATCCATATGGGGTGACCTAAAAAATATTTTAGTGTATCAGTATATATATATATCTCTTTCTGTTGGCTATTATTGTATATTAACCCCTTCGTGACCGGGGAATTTTTCATTTTTCATTTTTGTTTTTTGCTCCCCTGCTTCCAAGAGCCATAACTTTTTTATTTTTCCGTCAATATAGACATATGATGGCTTGTTTTTTGCGGGACGAGATGTACTTTCATATGCAATAATTTATTTTACCATATAGTGTACAGGGAAATTGCAAAAAAATTCTAAATGCAGTGAAATTGCAAAAAAAGTGCAATAACACGTTTGTTTTTTGGGCATTAGTTGCCATGTTCACTATATCGTAAAACCGACATGACGGGGTGATGCCTCGGATCGGTATGAGTTCGTAGACAACCAACCTGTATACCTTTATTGGTATCTAGGTAGTGAAAAAAAATTCAGTAGTTTGCAAATAAACAAAAACTGACTTTTTGCGCCATTTCTGTGACCCCTGCTGCCCTCATTTTTCGGGATCTAGGGCAGTGTGCTGGCTTATTTTTTGCGTCTTGAGCTAATGTTTCTAATAATACTATTTTTGGGGGATCTGCAGTTTTGATCGCCCGTTATTGCATTTTATAGCAATGTTGTGGCGACCAAAAAAACTGAATTTTGGCCATTTTTTCCATTACGCAGGTTATGGCTCTCATTAACGGATTTAATAGCATGATAGATTGGGCGATTCTGAACATGGCGATATCGGGGCAAAAGGGGGGTGATTTGAACTTTTATGTTTTTTTTTTTTCCAGGTTTTTAAAAACTTTATTAATCAATTCATTCTTATTTTTACACTGCCTCTTTAAGAGGCACCCTGCTGCACAGTCTGATCGCTTCTGGGAGATACAGATGAGCTGCTGCTCATCTGTATCTCCCAGAATCGCGGCCGTGTTGTGGTTGGCAGCACCTGCCAATCACAACATGGAACTGGGCTCTGACAGCATCCGGGGTCTAGCCAGGAACCCGGGCTGTCACGTGAGCGCCGGAGATCCCGCGGAGGTGATAGAGACATACAGAAAAATGTAATGACACATAAATAGCACACTTATGAGAGATATCACTGAACAAAACCGGGTAGATAGGGCCATTGAAAATATCCAGAACACATCACAGAACACACAACACTAAAGATGAACACAAAAAATATATATTTTTTATCACGGAACAAATAGCACCATACGGGGTCAAAATAAACAAATAAAATATTAACCTAGACACCAAGCACAGTAGTAATAGATACAAATGAATATAGGAAAGAAACATGGAAGGATACAATGACACAAAATAACACTTTTATGAGACGCACGCACCAACACCCACAATATGCCCTTTTTGCAGAACACAAAAATCACAAAAACTAAAATATATATGAGAGAAATAAATTTATATCACACAGCAGCACAAAAGGATATGGCTACTTCTGTAACATCAGGAATCAAGGCAGAATAATGAGATGGAACATAAAATAGCTGTAAAAAATCAGTGACAGATAATAATAGCAGAAAACAACACCAGGAAATGTAGAAAATAAAGACTGGTCAATAGGGTATAATGGTGTGCACACCGCGTAGGTGGTGAGTGGAGGTGCCAACTAACAGGATTTCTTCAATCCCAGTAAATACAAATATGGATACAAAGTTGCACACTCCTTTAGATGTTTTTGATGCAAGGTTTATTATGAACAGTTAATGGCCACAGATGTCAACGCGTTTCGGCTTTAACCAAAGCCTTGATCACGACAATTGGCTATGAAACAAAACAAATAAAAGTGTATAAATATTTACAAATATATGGTGTCACCTGTGCTGTAGAGAGCACAGGAAAAAGGCAATTTACATATTTACATAGGTCAACGATACTGTTGAGGACAGCAAGAATGTATTACTGTCCCAGAGGATGTTATTAGTACATAGAAGGTAATAGGGGAGCTGAGCAGTTAGTTTAGGGAGTGCCAAAGAGTTGGTCAGTAGCGATTGGAGGAAGGTATAGATAGGTTAGAGAGGAATTAAATATAAATAGATGTATATAGATATACTTAATTAGACATATTTAGTTAGAGAGATAGGGTCGTAGTATGAAAAAGTTTCCGAGTTACCAGGTGTGGGTCATGGAATGTTCTAGGATAAGATTGGAAAGAGGCGTCTTTCCTTGGTGGCGAACGCTCGATTAAGGTGGTTTGCTTTATTTCAATAATTCCCAAATGGGGATAGGCGTTTTTCAGCACGGTCCTATGGAAAGCAATATCATAGCTGTCACTATTATGGCAAGAAGATCAACCAGAGCTAAATAAAGTACCATGTAGCGTTAGTCCCTCCAAGCTGACAAATCATTAGTATTATGTGATTATATAGTTTGATTATATCTCCTTAATTTCAATGTAGCCTAAAAAGATATATGTGTTAAATAGGTTGTATAATATATGTGCAGAGCTAATCGTTGTCAAAACAAAAGTTCCCTCTGCTTTTTACCCAAAGTGCATGTTGGGCATTAATGGACAGAGTGCCTGTCATTATATAGTTAAATACCTTCTTTCAGTGATAGGTCCGCCCCCGTCAGAGTCCTGGTAGGAATGAGCACAGTGTGTTATCTGTTGCTGCTATTTATAGCAGAAAACAGGAAGTGGGGAATCCGCACATGCTCAGTAGCGTGTCTCGGACAAAGTGTGGCAGAAGTGCCATGTTAGGTATATGCTAACCAGTGACTGCTTGTAGTTGAGAGTGCAATGCATCATGGGAGGGAAGGGGAGGAGCCGTTCTCAGCCTGTCAGCTTCAGTGTAAACAATGCTGCTAGTAGTAATTATAGCAGGAGATCGGTGTGAAGGGGGGCTGATTGTAAGCATGAATGAAGGGTGTGTTATGGAGTATTCCACAGGAGGTATATTATACAAGAAGACAAGATCAATATTAGATATTTCAGTAATAGGAAGAATGTAAAAGGCCCAAAGGGTGAAGACATTGAGAGGAACAGAAGACATATACTTTATCAATATTGTGACGTCATGCTTAGTATCTTATAGTATATATATTTTTCTCATGTATTATATCTCTGAGTAATGGCATACATATTGGTTATGATCCAATAAAAATGGATCTAGATGATAAGATTTATTGTTTCACTTCAGGAAAAACGGGAGAGAAGTGAGTTAGTACAATGGAAACTGTAATGGAGACAACCCTTGTTAAAAACAAGGTCAGCTGGACCACTGCTTCATTGTTATGTTGAAGGCAACAATGTGTATATAGTGCCTAAAACTTTTAAGGCACAAATTTCTTCGGTCACATTCTTCATTTATAACCTATATTGGGGAAAAAAGGTTAAGAGACACAGGGGGTCCCAACCCTCAGCAACAGATATCTAGGTCATTAGGAGCAAGACTAATATCTATACGGTACAGGCTCTAGTTGGGATCTTACCATTCCAGTGCAACGACTAGGGGAAGGGAAGGTGAAAGGGTTTGGCGACCCTTATCTCTCAGTATATCTAAAGTAAGTGGAAGAAAAAAAGGAAGGATCATTAGTGGGTTATTTTAACAGAACCAATCCATTTCTCTATTGAGCCCATGAGGATGTAGTGTTTTCAGTGTGTAGATCCAAAAACTTTCCCTGCTCTTCAGTAATTTGACATGATCACCACCTCGTCTGGGTCTCTCTACTTGTTCGATGATCTGGTACCGTAGTTGTGATATAGAGTGATTAGCCTCATGGAAGTGGTGTGGTATGGGTAAGAAATTCCTTTCACATCTAATGGTAGACTTGTGGCTAGCTATTCTTTCCTTGATATGTTGGGTAGTCTCACCTACATAGAGGAGGCCCCAGGGACACTTGATTATATATACAACGAAGTTGGAGTTACAAGTGTAAAAACCTTTGATGGGATATGTTTTGCCTGTGTGGGGGTGTGTGAAGTGTTCACCCCGGATTATATTGGAACATGATGGACAGTTCAAACATGGGAAGGTTCCCCTCCTTGGTGTATCTAGGAATGTTTGTTTCGGTAATGTTTTCAAGCTCCCAATATCGGCTCTCACTATTTTATCCTTGAGGTTTGGTGGACGTCGTTTACACATGAGTGGTGGGGTACTGAATACTTCCATGTTGGGATATGCTCTTTGAAGAAGAGGCCAATGATGTTTAATTATGTTATATACAACTGGCATAGATGGGTGGTGTCCATGTACAAAGGGGATTCTTTCCGGTTTGTTGATGGAGATAGAGGTTTCTGGTGGATTTAGTATTCTGTCAGTTTCCTCCATAAGGAGTTTCTTGGGGTATTGGCGTTCAAGGAATTTCTTGTTCATCTCCTCAAGTCTAACCGGTAGGGTCTCCTGCTCTGATACAATACGGGCCACCCGTTGAAATTGAGATCTAGGCAGACTATTTTTGGTGGTGGAGGGGTGACAACTACTATAGAGTAGGAGGCCGTTCTTATCAGTAGGTTTTTGGTAGAGGTCAGAGCCTAATGTGTTGTTACTTTTTTGAAAATTTTAGTATCAAGGAAACTCACTTCGGTGTCGCTGGATGTCATAGTGAAAGAGAGTTCCTGTCTTATTGTGTTAATTTCAGTAAAAAATGAGTCAAGTGAAGTTTGATTACCATGCCAGATACAAAATATATCATCGATATATCTTAGCCATATCAAGGCGTGGTTCTGGAAGAGAGAATTTGGGTATATGTACTGGGTTTCAAAATCATGCATGTATAGATTTGCATACGCCGGTGCAACATTTGAGCCCATAGCGGTCCCCCGTTTCTGGACATAGAAGTCGTCACCATACAAGAAATAGTTTTCCCTCAGGACCAGATTCAATAGGTCTAGGCAAAGTTCGATGGAATTTGGAGTAAGGGTACTTGTAGTTTCAAGGGCTCTCTGGGTGGCCTCCATACCCTTGTCATGATCGATCGAGGTATAGAGGCTGTTTACATCCATGGTAGCCAAAAGGCTACCAGGAGGGATTGAGTTTAGTTGGCGAATTTTTGATAGAAAGTCATTCGTGTCTAGTACAAAGGAATCCATTTTTCTCGCTAATGGTGTAAGGATTTTCTCTAAATACACAGATAATGGAGCTAGTATGGAATCAGTTGAGGCTACAATTGGTCGCCCCGGTGGATTGGTGAAATTTTTATGAATTTTTGGCAGGATATATATGACTGGAGTGATGGGGTTGGAATTAGTTAGAAAAGTCTTTGTTTTGGCATCTATAGTACCCATATGGAGATGCTTGGTCAGTGTGGAATCTATTTTCCTCTGAATTGAATATAGTGGGTCTGTGTTTATTCTATTGTAAGTGGTGGTGTCGCTCAACTGTCTCTCAATCTCCATTTTGTAGTTTTTTTTTCTTCCACTTACTTTAGATATACTGAGAGATAAGGGTCGCCAAACCCTTTCACCTTCCCTTCCCCTAGTCGTTGCACTGGAATGGTAAGATCCCAACTAGAGCCTGTACCGTATAGATATTAGTCTTGCTCCTAATGACCTAGATATCTGTTGCTGAGGGTTGGGACCCCCTGTGTCTCTTAACCTTTTTTCCCCAATATAGGTTATAAATGAAGAATGTGACCGAAGAAATTTGTGCCTTAAAAGTTTTAGGCACTATATACACATTGTTGCCTTCAACATAACAATGAAGCAGTGGTCCAGCTGACCTTGTTTTTAACAAGGGTTGTCTCCATTACAGTTTCCATTGTACTAACTCTCTTCTCTCCCGTTTTTCCTGAAGTGAAACAATAAATCTTATCATCTAGATCCATTTTTATTGGATCATAACCAATATGTATGCCATTACTCAGAGATATAATACATGAGAAAAATATATATACTATAAGATACTAAGCATGACGTCACAATATTGATAAAGTATATGTCTTCTGTTCCTCTCAATGTCTTCACCCTTTGGGCCTTTTACATTCTTCCTATTACTGAAATATCTAATATTGATCTTGTCTTCTTGTATAATATACCTCCTGTGGAATACTCCATAACACACCCTTCATTCATGCTTACAATCAGCCCCCCTTCACACCGATCTCCTGCTATAATTACTACTAGCAGCATTGTTTACACTGAAGCTGACAGGCTGAGAACGGCTCCTCCCCTTCCCTCCCATGATGCATTGCACTCTCAACTACAAGCAGTCACTGGTTAGCATATACCTAACATGGCACTTCTGCCACACTTTGTCCGAGACACGCTACTGAGCATGTGCGGATTCCCCACTTCCTGTTTTCTGCTATAAATAGCAGCAACAGATAACACACTGTGCTCATTCCTACCAGGACTCTGACGGGGGCGGACCTATCACTGAAAGAAGGTATTTAACTATATAATGACAGGCACTCTGTCCATTAATGCCCAACATGCACTTTGGGTAAAAAGCAGAGGGAACTTTTGTTTTGACAACGATTAGCTCTGCACATATATTATACAACCTATTTGACACATATATCTTTTTAGGCTACATTGAAATTAAGGAGATATAATCAAACTATATAATCACATAATACTAATGATTTGTCAGCTTGGAGGGACTAACGCTACATGGTACTTTATTTAGCTCTGGTTGATCTTCTTGCCATAATAGTGACAGCTATGATATTGCTTTCCATAGGACCGTGCTGAAAAACGCCTATCCCCATTTGGGAATTATTGAAATAAAGCAAACCACCTTAATCGAGCGTTCGCCACCAAGGAAAGACGCCTCTTTCCAATCTTATCCTAGAACATTCCATGACCCACACCTGGTAACTCGGAAACTTTTTCATACTACGACCCTATCTCTCTAACTAAATATGTCTAATTAAGTATATCTATATACATCTATTTATATTTAATTCCTCTCTAACCTATCTATACCTTCCTCCAATCGCTACTGACCAACTCTTTGGCACTCCCTAAACTAACTGCTCAGCTCCCCTATTACCTTCTATGTACTAATAACATCCTCTGGGACAGTAATACATTCTTGCTGTCCTCAACAGTATCGTTGACCTATGTAAATATGTAAATTGCCTTTTTCCTGTGCTCTCTACAGCACAGGTGACACCATATATTTGTAAATATTTATACACTTTTATTTGTTTTGTTTCATAGCCAATTGTCGTGATCAAGGCTTTGGTTAAAGCCGAAACGCGTTGACATCTGTGGCCATTAACTGTTCATAATAAACCTTGCATCAAAAACATCTAAAGGAGTGTGCAACTTTGTATCCATATTTGAAAATAAAGACTAACGGAAAGACAATAACACAAACATCTGCTGAATATAACCAAGAACAACATATACTCGGTAAAGGTGCATGTTATATATATAATAACACACTGTGTTTTTGGCAGGAGGGAACTGACATTGTTAATTAACAGGACCCTATAAATTACCCTCCAATAGGGAATGACCATACCCTATATATAGGAAATAACCTATAGGTGCTGTCTGAGGAAGGGGACCGTTTAGGCCCAGAAATGCATCAGTAACCTGAGAGCACCAGTCCTGACTTTACACTGCCTGTGACTGATCAGACAGCCTGGCATAGTGGACTCCACCCAGCATTAGCATAGCACTGCCCTACTGACACGTCAGCAAGACACACCAGGAAGCAATAGCTCCATCATGCCAGAGGAGCTAGTTGCATAGCAAAGTTGAAGGAGATGCTGACAACAGAGCAAGGGGAGAGTGGAGATGCTGGGGAAAAGTGCTCCAACACATCTACCCTGGAGGAGACCCGCAGAGCCCACAGGTGTGTAGGCTCAGTGCAATTCTTTTTTATCAATGGCTTATGTCTACTGTATATCAATATAACTCACAATATGTATGGTAAAAAAATCTTAAATAAAATCACAAATATATATTTTTTAACTGTGTGTCGGATATTTATTAAAATAATTTTTATCAAAAAATTTTTGGTATACATGGGGGTTGTGGTTGTTGGGTAGCAAAGACTTGTCTGATCTGTTCAATCTTGTTGGTGAAGTGTGTTGCAAAGTCTTCTGAGAAGTAGGAGGGGGCAGTGGGGGCGAAGGAGGGAGTTAAATGTGTTTAATAACTGCCTGGGGTTGTGTGACAAAGAGGATATCAGGGTAATGAAGTAATTCTGTATAGTGGTGGTGAGTGCTGACTTGAATTTGAGAAGTGCTTCTTTGAATGCTGTGTAGTCTTCATGCGAATGTGTTTCTTCCAGCGCCGCTCTGCTACCCTAGCCACTCACCGCAGATTTTTAGTCGAGTCTGTGTGCCAGGGTTGTCTGTTGATTTGTCGTGTTCTGCCATGAATGAGAGGGGCAGCTGCATCAATGCAGATAAAGGAATGGGGAAAGAGGAAATGCTCAGACTGGATTCACCTGAAACCGCTCGGTGCCTGGATGGATGTCGGCAATCCTATCAGCAATACACTCAAATGAAGAAACTCCGGCACCAGACCAAATCTTCAATTTTTCATATTTATTGGTGCATTGTACAAATAAAAGGTTCATACACAGGGTCCCCCCAAAAACGTTGGACGCGTTTCGGACAACGTCCTTTGTCAACAACATAAAATTATACCACTTCACTCCTCTTTAAGTAGTGAAACCTACATGCAAATTAATGCACACCGGTGAGATGAATTACACTTTATTATGGCACAGGCTGAAGACACACCTAGTACAAGTTGTATTACTACAGGCTGTTAAATCTGTATAGGTAACAATCACAATCCAACATTACAATTATATATAGTACAGACACATTATACATTCCGTTTCATGAAAATACAGTAATGAATGTTTGTTGTTTTGAGAGATGTGCAATAGATATCATATTTCCATATATACCATTATTAATGCTATTCCAGTATTTTAGATACATTATCCACTGTTGGTGATATACATTTGTAATTTATACGTTTTAATCTGCAAGATGGAAATTGCATGAAAAGCAACGTTCTCGATTTCATGGTGTAAATCCCACTGCTAACTTCAATAAAAATATGATAAATCAGAACACAAATTCAAACCCTCTGGTTGTCTGGTGTTAAGTGACAGTATCCAATGGGCTTCGCGACAGAGGACGTCACGCTCCCTATCTCCACCTCTACGCGATCCCATGATTCAGCCTTGACTACTAGGCCACTTACATCACCCTTATGGACATCAAGAAAATGTAGTGACAGGCTGGACATGCTCCTACGGCTTGCTCGAAGCTCAGGGTTAGCGGCTGAGATGTGCTCTCCCAGCCGGTTTTTCAAGGTTCTAATGGTGCACCCCACGTAATCCTTTTTACAAATCTTGCAAGATGCCAAATATACCACGTGGGTGGTATTACAGTTGAAGTAGGCACGAATGTCAAATTTGCGCTGGGTGACATTGTTTGCAAATACTTTAGTGACATCCATGTGCTGACACCTTGCACCCCCACAGTGGTAATTACCCTTGGTATTAAGCCAAATTGGCTGCCTCCTGTTACCTCTACATTCTGATGGTGACAACATGTTGCCCAAACTGAGAGATTATTTCGGGACACAGCGAAATCCTTGTTATCTTATGTAATATTGGGTCCTGATTTAGGATGAGAATGGTTCTTTGTAAGGCTTTTACGATGTCATTATAATCCACACTACAACTAGTTGAGAAAGTTGGGCGGCATTTTTGCACCTCCAACTCCTCGTCAGCTGCAGCAGTGGATCCGTTAACCCCTGATGTGTACCAAGATCTCCTGTTCCCAATACATTGCTTATCCTGCAAGAGGGAATCTTTTGGTAGGCCATGTACTATAGACATGGCTCTGTTTAGGCAATGCGGCTTATACCCATAACCGATTGTAAATGTGGGAAGATTCTTCATTATAGGACTTGTAATCAGAGCAAGATCTGTTAGCTCTGATGAACTCCCTGACCGGGAGGTTGTTCACTACATGCCGGGGATGACAGCTGTCGGCATGTAGGACAGCATTTCCACTGGTCGGTTTACGATATAATTTGGAGTGGATTAGTCCTGTTGTTTCATCTCCAGTCAACTCTACATCCAAATAAGCGACCACTTTCCCGTGTGTTTCGTGTGTGAAGGCAATGTTATGTGTGTTCCCATTGGTGTATTGGAGAAAAGTTTGGAACATGATCGACATTGGGAAGGCAAATCATCAGTTGATGAGCAAATGATGGTGATGTCATCAATGTACCTCCCTCCACCATCTTACACGCTCCAGAAAGGGATTGTTTGCACAATGTATACATTTCTGTTCCCAATACATCATATAAATATTGGCCAATGAGGGAGAGAAACCGGCCCCCATTGGACAGCCACACAGCTTCAAATACAGTTAGTCAAATTTAAAGAAATTTGTACTTAACAGATGTTGCACGCACAGAATAAATTGGCAAATATCTGAAGAATAAATAGAATGGGTACGTAGAAAATGACTGAGTGCTTCTAGAGCAAAATTGTGGGGTATACATGAATATAATGATATAACATCAAACGTTACCCAGCTTTAATCATCTTTCCTCATTAACTTCTTCAAGATGCCCAGATGTTTAGAGTCCCGTATGGAACCTATATGTTTTTAAGATTTTCTGCAATTTTTTTTATCAACCCAGGTCGAAAGCCTCTCATTAACACTTCCAATCCCTGCCACGATGGGACATAGCGGGGGCGGGAAGGTGGCTTTATGTGTCTTCTGGAATGCATGAAAGAGGGCACTAAATGGGTTTAAAAACCAGCAAATATTCTGCCACATTTTCGGTAATGACCCCCAGAGCTAGACCCTCATTCAGTAAATGTTCTAGATCTTTTAACACCTTATCAGTAGGATTAGTGGACAAAGGGCGATAGATCGCAGGGTCAGACAGCATATTCACTACTTCTCTATAACATAAACCACTGTCTAGCAATATGACAGAGCCCCCTTGTCTGCAGCAAGGATGGTTATAGAGGGGTTATTTTGCAGTTGTTTTAAAGCCAATCTCTCTGAGAAATTGAGATTATTATAAATATCTGGCTTCGAATCCAAAATGTTTTTAATTTCATTCTCAAGTGCGTAGAAAACTGATCCACAGCAGGAACCCGGGAATTGAAAGGATAGAATTATCGGTTCGGGATCCTATCATATGGATCAGAATCAGCCACAAAAATTATAGACTCTGTACTAAGAGTACTCAAGTCAGACAGAGTTACCTGTTCCTTGAGTTCCAAATGGAGAGGGATCAAATCAGGTGTGGAAAAACAACTAGATGTTGAGGGGGCACTATTGACACCATGTGTGAAGGGGCTGGCTGGCTGATCTTGCCCTGGGTGGCAGTCCTCTATTTAGCCAGGGGCCAAGTGAGGACTGGGGAAGGGGGGGTGTGCTACTCAGGACAAGTGAGGACAGGGGAGGGGGGGTGTTGGGGTGCTACTGGGGACAAGTGAGAAGCGGGGGGGAATGAGTTGTGCTGCCGGGGACAACTGAAGGGGGGGTGCTACTGAGGCCAAGTGAGGAGCTTTGGTGCTACTGGGGCCAAGTGAGGAGCGGGGGGGGGTGCCCGCTCCCTGACTCACCTACCGACTGGCCACTACCTCCGCTCCAGTCCCGGACACTCAGGTGGGTGTGACGGCTGTGGCCATAATGCACCACCACACGTCCGCTCTCACTATCTGGGCGTCCCTAAACTAGGACTGAACCAACAGCCTGGGGGGCAAATGCCACCCTGTCACCTGGGCCAGTCAGCCCCAGCTTGTGTGGAGCATGCAAATTCAGAATAGAAATGCCGTTTCACCATTAGTGCTCTCACAAATTTATTAACATCTTTCAAGGTATCTAATAATTTGCCCCTACACGTGGGCACAAATTTCAGTCCCTTTTTTAATACTTCACACTCAGAGTCCTTAATAACACACGCTGACAAATGAATGACATGCCGCAATTTCCTCCGGTTGCGTAGAGGATAGTGATGACCTTTTACGGCGTCGCCGACCCCTCTTCCTGCCCTGTTTTTTGGGGGGCAATATGGGGGAATGGAATCCAAGAAGAAAACACTTGATCTAGTGGTGGTAAGAGAAACAAAAGAGGCATCCTACCGCTCAGGTGTTGAGAAACTAACCCGAGCAGTCCTAGTGGGAGTGTTTCTAGTTCTGTTTCTGTTTTTTAGTACAGATCGAGGTTTCTTTGGAGTAAAATTCTTCCAAGTGTATATAGCCTTTTCTTGATAATCCTTACAGTCTCTCATGAATTTCTTCCTCTTCATATCAGTGATAACAGTTTCTACATCTGTAATTTTTTGTTGGAGTTGTTGGTTTAAGGCTTCATGCTCCGGATGCTTGTCAAATTTAGTCAGAGAGGCTTCCATTTCCCTAATGGAATTCTCCAAAGTTTTTAGTTTTTCAGCCTCTTCCCCCTCCTCTTCCCTCTGTTGATTTGTCGTGTTCTGCCATGAAGAAGTGGAGCAGCTGCATCAATAGCTGATGTGAGTGTAGAAAGCTGTGGCATTATCTGTGTCGTGGAGTGAGGATATGGATGATAGCGCTAAAATGGCGTTGGAGAGTGCGTGAGCATCAAGATGTGTGAGGTTTCTGCAGGGGTGTGCAAGTTGGTGGACATGGGTAGCAAGTGAGGAGGACAAGGATGAGAAAGTGATTAGATGGTGGTCAGAGAGGGGGAGAGGGGAGGTTGTGGTTTTAGTTAGGGAGCAGCGGCGCGTGAAGATGTGGTCTAGTGTATGTCCATCTGTGTGGGTGGCTGTGGAGGACCATTGAGAAAGGCCAAAAGGTGAAGCATGTGACAGGAGTTTGGAGGCTGTTGACTGGTGGGTGTCAATAGGGATGTTGAAGTCGCCCATTATGATGGTGGGAATGTCAGCGAGAGAAAATATAGGTGCCAAATGGAGAGTTGGTCAAAGAAGGCAGTGGTCGGGCCCAGGGGTTGATAAATGACAGCCACTTGGAAGTTTGAAAGAGAGTAGATATGGACAGAGTGCCCTTCAAAGGATGAGAGGATAAGGAGGGAGGAGGAATTGGGTTGAAGATGCAATTGCTAGAAAAGAGAAGATCCACTCCTCCACCATGTTTGTTTCCAGTGCGAGGTGTTTGGGAGAAATGAAATCCGCCGTAACACAGAGCAGCAGGGGAGGCCATTATGAGGTTGTCAGCCATGTTTCTGTGATGCCCAGGAAGGATAGTCTGGGAGAGGTAAAGAGGTCGTGAAGCGAAGTTTATTACAGATGGAATGGGCATTCCAGAGCGCTCCAGAGAGAGGGGCCGGTGGGGAGGGGTCAGGGGAATGGGTTTTATATTTAAAAGATTATGGCTGTTTCTTGCAGGTGTGGTGTGATAGGAGGGAGGAATAGTGGGGAATGTTGGCTGTGGAGGCCCCGAATTGGGAGATATGTTACCAGCAGATAAGAGAAGCAAAGAAAGGCCAAGCAGGTGGGAAAATTAGAGTGGCTGACTTGTTTTGTATTTCTGCAGGTGAGGTGTGAGATTGAGGAGGAGGTCAGCAGAGGAGCTTAGGTGGGGAGGTAAGAGGGATGGGAAAATAAATATTTGTGTTGGGAGTGATAGAGTTTGGGGTAGTGAACGAAGGAAAGGATTACTGTTAGGGGATAAGTAAGCATGGTTAAAGTGTTAGTGTGAGAGCAAGGTATTAAAGATAGTCAGCAGACGGGTATAACTGGTACCTTCTGGTTTCCTCCGGAATATCTCTGCAGCCCACTTATTGAAATCCCACTTTGTGAAATCAAACACAGGCCAAGGCACACAGGCCTGCCCTAACTAATTTATAACTCTGGTTTCACACTGCGTTTTTTTCCTGATCAGGTTCGATCAGGTTGATGTGTCAAAAGCAGGAGTGTCTCCAAAACTCAGAACAGGTGTCAATCTTTCAATTATACTTTTTCTTTGCAGGTTCCTCTCCTGGTTTTGGCACACAGAACCTGATCGAACCTGATCAGGGAAAAAACTGCAGTGTGAAACCAGCCTAAGGGTGTGCAGAGAATGAATCAGGTAAGTAGGAGGGAGCAGTCAGAGGAGGGACAGGACACAACACACCAGGGGCAAATTAACAGATTACTGGTAATAGAAGTATTTGGGGGCAAATCAGCAGGAGGGATAGACACAAGCAGGATAGAAGAATATGGATAATTGTAAATTACAACTCAGATGGGGGAATATAGGGTGGCAGAATATGATAGACATATTGACATAGACATATGCAAGGCACATAGAGATGGGATGCAGAAGAAATTATATACAGCAGTGGTACAATGAATTCATACCTGCAAATGAAGAGGTATTGTCAGATCAAGACCTTACAGCATTTGGAAATGTATATCAGACATTACATCTCTGGAATATCACTGCAGCCTACTTATTGAAATCCCACTTTGTGAAATCACACACAGGCCATGTGAAAATCACATTCACTTTGCTGCAGACGAAATGACTGATCCATTTTTAGTGGTTTAAGAAAAAAACAGCACCACAATCGGATCAAAACTGTCAAGTATGAACATAGCCTTAATGTAAACAAAATGTTTGAGTGTGCTGGTGCAATATGTTAGCATTTAGGGCCCCACTTTAAACTTATGCCCAGGGCCCCACTTTGTCTAAAACCTAATCTGCATACCTTTAAGAGACAGCTAACCTACAGTGACTGAGCCTCCACCGCTCCCTCGTGGTCTGTATTCCGGAGATGAGTTGGGGCCTTCGCCAGCCGTAATCTGGCCCAGCTGGTAATATACACAAGACAAGGAATATGGAAACACTGTCATGGGTGGATCTCCCGTTAACATGAATGTTGATTATGGTGGATGCTGCACACGGATGTATTATTCATGCTTCTATTAGTCCGGGTCAGTGAGCCGCAGCGGGCAGGTGAGATGATGCTGATCTGTGATTCTGGAAATGTCCGCTAATTTAACTTACGTTTTATCAGATCTCTTTACGCCTCGTGCATAGGAAATACAACATGAAATTACTGATAAATATTTTATTAAGTATCTTTAATAATATATGCTGAGCAAACATACAACGTTATCATGTGGACATAGTTCTCTTCTCTATTCATCAAAGGAACAAATCTATTTTATCGAATGTATCATCCATCCATCTCCTATCTTCTGCCTATCTATCCACCTATCTCTCAATGTATCTATCTTTCCATCCATCTCATATCTCATATTGATCCACACCTATACATCTACAGTTAGGATGAGATACCTTAGGACAGTGACCGAATCTTTGTGATTTCGGCTCTACAGGTCGGCATTTCTTATTATTTACTGGGATACAATTGAATAAAGACTTTCAGGTTTAATTAAAGACGTGAACAAAAAATATCCCGTGAAACGTTTAGAAAGTGCAACCATATTTCTACAAAGCCTCAATTCATGGACTCAAAAGTAATTTGGCAAAGTAACTTCACCATGAATAAAATGTTCATCTTTAATACTTTGCAGCAATGACGACCTGGAGTCTTCCGGCCGCAGTCGTCACCATCGCTGGTCTCCTCCGGTGTGAGGTTTTGCAGCTCTTACTGCGGTGACTTCAGTTGTTTCTGGGTCTTCCTGCCTTAAGTTTTGTCTTAGGCTACATTCACACACAGAACTGCACCAAGAAGGATTCCTCACAAAGCGCAGCGCTCTGTGTGTGAACGCCGCTGCGCTTTTCTCACTTCTCCTCGCTCCCCTGTGACTGCCGGCGATGTCCTCTCATCCCCGGAGGCTGCAGTGTCACTGCCTCTAGAACCCTGCAGCCTGCCGTGTGACCAAGTGATGTAGTCGCTCGGTCACATGGTGCTGTCCAAGGTCCTCCACAGGTCCTACAGCATCGCGATGACGAGAGATCACCAGGGGAGCGCGGCGAGGTGAGTTAAAAGCACAGGCAAATAACGCCACAAAATTGACATGTGACTCTTTTTACAGATCCGCTTTTCAGCCCAAAAGCAGGTACGTAAAAAGCTCAGCGTGTGAATGTGAAATAGTGAAATGCATTGACTTGGCTGGGTCAGACATCAATGCTTTTCACTGCATTCCACTGCAAATAGCGGATCCGTACAAAGAGGACCAATAGCGCACCGTATTAACTATGCTTTAATCATATAAAATACAGCTCAATGAGGCTGAGATCTGGTGAGGATGTTGCATGGGAACGTGCTGAGCTCTGCATCCAAGCTTTCTCCAGACTTTCTACTTCCCATCATTCTGGTACAGGTTGATATTGGTCTCCTCTGTCCTCTCCTGTTTTTCCAGAACTGGGCGGCTTCTTCATATGTTTTTTGGCAAAGTCTAATTTGGGCTATTTTTCTGGCTGATTAATGGTTTATTTCTTATGGTGACCCCTCTGTATTTGCACCTTGTGGTGATCCCTCTGTATTTGCACCTAGTTGTGATCCCTCTGTATTTGCACCTTGTGCTGACTCCTCTGTATTTGCACCTTGTGGTGACCCCTCTGTATTTGCTCGTTGTTGTTACTCCTCTGTATTTGCACCTTGTGGTGACCCCTCTGTATTTGCACCTAGTTGTGACCCCTCTGTATTTTCACCTTGTGGTGACTCCTTTGTATTTGCACCTAGTTGCGACCCCTCTGTATTTGCACCTTGTGGTGACTCTTCTGTATTTGCATCTTATAGTGGCTCCTCTGTACAGTATTTGCACCTTGTGGTGACCCTTCTGTATTTGCACCTTGTGGTGACTCCTCTGCATTTGCATCTTGTGGTGTGCCTTCTGTATTTGCACCTTGTGGTGATCCCTGTGTATTTGCACCTTGTTGTGATTCCTCTGTATTTGCACCTTGTAGTGACCCTTCTGTATTTTCACCTTGTGGCAATTCCTCTGTATTTGCACCTTGTGGTGACCCCTCTGTATTTGCACCTTGTGCTGACCCCTCTGTATTTGCACCTTTTGGTTACCCCTCTGTATTTGCACCTTGTGATGACTCATGTGTATTTGCACTTTGTGGTGACTCCTCTGTATTTGCTCCTTATGGTGACCCCTCTGTATTTGCTCCTTGTGGTGACCCCTTTGTATTTGCTCCTTGTGGTGACCCCTTTGTATTTGCTCCTTGTGATGACCCCTCTGTATCTGCTCCTTGTGGTGACTCCTCTGTATTTGCATCTTGTGATGACCCCTCTTTATTTGCACCTTGTGGTGACTCCCCTGTATTTGCACTTTGTGGTGACTCCTCTATATTTGTACCTTTTGGTGACTCCTCTGTATTTGCACCTTGTGGTGACCCTTCTGCATTTGCTCTCATGAAGTTTTTAATTTATGGTAGTGTTATGTCGATGATGGTTAGGTAGAGGGGGTGTAGGGTAGGGTAGGAACCCACATACTTTCAGTTGCCTGACTTCCTCCCAACTGGTTCCATACAGACTAGTACTCCTACTGCACAGTAGCTAAAGGCACCTGCACAAATAGGAATATCCTTGACCACAGGAAGAGATAACAGCTCGGGCATTACTTCCAGATTGTCCTTTGAGAGTTTCACGTGTCTCCTTAGATGTAGGAGAATCGTGTGTGACATAAACCTTGAAAACGTTATTGTTATAGGTGTAATGCAAATGTGAATGTATAGTAATAGTAGTGTGGCGCCCCGCAACGAGTGCGTCACAAGGGAGTATTGCAGCCGCAATATTCTCTTGACAAAGCAGTGCAATAGTTAACTCTGAGATCCAACCCAACATACAACACCTAGAACAGGGGACCAATCCTAGGTCCTGGTGGGTGGAGTGTTAGGGTAGTGAAAGAGAACACACAATAGTCTAGATCAGAATAGAAGAGTCTGGAATCTAGCGCAGAACCTAGAACACAGAACTTGGAGAGGAGCGGGGGCTCCGCACTCCGTGCGGGCCCCTGGGCCGTCACCGGTCGGGTGTCAGCACCTGAGGCCTTAACTACCGGGAATGGGCATATCTACACGGGTTCCCAAAAGACTCCCGTGCCCACAACTCACAGCCGGTTCACTGGTACCGAAGCTGGCAGCAGTTCACCTCTGCCACGCGAACCAGCCCCGTGGAGGATCAGCTTTATAGGAGCACCCCACCACCAGCCAGTTTCCAGTCGTCTAACCAGCGGTGTACCCACTGAGGGACCCAAGGCTCCCCAAAGAATCCAGAACGTACATCATGGATAGGGCATTGAAGCAGCCTCCCCGTACCCGACCTGGTATTCCTGGGCGACGCTGGCAAGAGAAGCTAAGGAGGTAGAAAGGAGGTACACTGCGGATCTCTGAGGAGCACTATCACTGCTGAGTCCACCCGGTCTACTACTCAACCACTGTAAGCCATGTACTGCCTGCTGGTTACAGTAAAGAACCGTTGCAGAGACTATCTGTGTCCGTGTCTCCTTATGAACTATCCGTCCGCACACTAAGGTAACCGCAGCTGCCGCACAACATCTTGAGCAGCTCCAGCCCCGGGGATCACCGCTCAGCCTGTGGGGAGCGTAACATCTTGCTGCTGTCCATCACCCCGGGAGGTTCCGCAGCGTCGGTAGCCCTTACCGAATCTACTCATAGGTGGCGTCACGAAGAAAACAAATTAAACCCCCCTTTAATCTGTTCCCGTAAGACGTCCTCACTTTTGATCTGCACTACACCGGGCCCCACTACCGGCAGGCGCGGTCCACCCGTGACAAGGAAGGAGAAGAATCGCCTGTCTAAACCGGGAGTAACCCTGGCCCCTGGTGTGCGTCAGTAGTATATTTAAATTCCTTTGTGTGTATATGGGTACACTGCTACCAGTCAGCATTAGGTGTCACCAGTCCTGGGTTCCCTAGCTAGAATGGGAAGTTTAGGTCTCAGGTATAGTGACAGGGTTGAAGAAGTTAACTGAGCAAGCCGGCCCATAGTGAAGGGAATATAATGTATTTCCTGTCGGAAAGTACATAATGTGAGGAAGAAAAAGTAACAGTGGTGTGGTGTGGAGAGTAGGCCAAGGCACAAGTATTGGGCAGGTGGATGTAAAGGTGACCAGGACTATATTGCAGAGTAGCTCAAATGAGGTGAATAGATGTACCTGAGGGCAGCCCTCATCAAGCAGCTAGTGCGAATAGTGGTAGATTCAGTGTTGACCAATGGCCACTGACAGTGGGGATAGACTTGAGGAGTGATCCTGAAGATGTATCATAGCAGAGTCGGGTAGTCCAATCGCAGCAATGCACATTGACCATGTGGTTGGATACCTAGGGGATCACAAAGCGTCAGGTTCTCCCCTCCCATCCTCCTTGGTAGCCGGTATGACCTTATCTGCAACCGTAATGGAAGAGCCGCACATTATCTAAATACCAACGTCTTGTAAGGAACCAACTGTGAAACTTGCCATCAGCAAAGTGAAACGATGTTTGAACTATGTCATAAGTGAAGTGTGGTAGACAAAAGGCAATGTAGGACTGTGTTCACCGGACCCGCGCTGCACACAGAGGGGACGGTCAATGGAAGGTTGGATTACAAGTGGCTTTTATTTCTGATGCGTTTCGGGTTAGACCCAACTCCTTCCTCAGGGAGCCAACAATATCATATCAATAATAGGTGATATTGTTGGCTCCCTGAGGAAGGAGTCGGGTCTTACTCCGAAACGTGTCGAAAATAAAAGCCACTTGTCATCCGACCTTCCTGTGACCGTCTCCTCTGTGTGCAGCGCGGGTCCGGTGAACACAGTCCTACATTGCCTTTTGTCTATTACGTTTAACCGTTGATGTGTGACCCTGCAGCAGCCATTTTGTGTATATGCTGGTAGTGTGCTACATAATCTGACCAGATGAGCAACGACCATTCCTGGTCAACTTATTATATTGAGATAAGGCCCTATTTGCGCTCTCTCTCCTCCACAGTTCTGCATAAGTGAAGTGTATGCACTTCTAAATCACTGTGGACTTGTCTTTAACAATTATGACCATGGTACCGTACAACTAAACAATGTGAAGCTGGCTTTTGACTTGGAACATCAGGTAAAACCTCCACACCCACCTCACCACCATTATCTGTAGCGTGCTGGGGTGAACAAAAGCGTGAAGCTCTCACCCACAACTACCGACCCTGGCCATGTTACACAGGAACCAGGGGAGAGGTTGCTAAGCACAACAACACAACAGGGCAAGCATACAAAGAGAGATAATGCACCCATGACTATTGAGAAGCAGGGACAGTGTGCACCTAAACTGTCCCTACAGCTAGGTATCTCTAGGCTAGTCCCTGTCCCCAAGATTGCCCCTGAAGGTGGGGATTCCAGAGTTTTAGGCCTTGCTAACCTCCAAAAGAGACACACTTAGATGCCCTCCCAAGGAAGGGAAGGAGCAGGACAGCAAGGAAAGACACATAGAAACCATGGAGAGCAACAGGTATAGCAGGGTTCCAGAAGATCTCCAAATAGTATCTTCGCTACTGCAATAGCAACAACACCACAGCTAAACAGCAGCGGGCTTGTCCACATTCAAGTATAAGTTCTATCACCGGCATGGAGTGAGGTCAAAGGGGGATAGATATAGCAGAAGGGGAGGGTAATTACAGGCAACAGCTGAAGGCTAAGTGAATACTTCATCCATCAGTGCAAAGGTACTTAACCTTTTCAGCTTAAAACAGCAAGCGCATCAGTAAAACCGTCAAGTGAGCTCCGCAGAAAGCCTGAGATTAATTTAATGCTGGGACCTTCTAACCTCAGGTCCAACAGAGGTGACAACAGGACATGTTACACTCATGACAGGCACACGTAGCTGTTGAAACACTTTCATCCTGGAGATTGTTTTCCACTAGAGTGGATGTTGTGAAGGGTTTTTCTTCACCATGGAAAGGACTCTCTGACCATCCACCAATGTTGTCTTCTGCGCATGTCCAGGCCTTTTTGAGTTCCAAAGCTCACCAGTGCGTTCTCTTTTTGCAGTATGCACCAAACTATCAATTTGGCCACTCCTCTACTATTTCAGCTATCCCTCTGATGGATTTCTTCTTTTTTTTCAGCATAATGACGGTCTGTTTCTCTTCCATTGAGAGCTGCTTTGACCACATCGTGTAGGTTAACAGTAGCAGCTTCCAAATGCAAATGCCTTACCTAGAATCAGATCCAGACCTTTTACATGCTTAATTAATGATGGATCAATGAAGGAATAGACCATGCGGCCAGTTAAAGAGGTTTTTAGATAATTGTATAATTACTTTTGGTCAATTGAAAAAGAGGCAACTATTTATTAACCCCTTCGCAGCGTGGCTAATATTCATTTTTGAATTTTCATTTTTTCCTCCCCTTCTTCCCAGAGTCATAACTTTTTCCTTTTTCCGACACTATAGACATGTGATAGCTTGTTTTTTGCAGGACGATTTGTACTTTTGAATAACACCTTTCATTTTACCGTATAGTGTAATGTAAAAGGGGGGGAATCCAGATGGGGTGAAAATTGTGAAAAAAACACCACTTTGACATGGATTTTTGGGATTTTTCTTACGGTGTACATTTTCTGGTAAAAGTGATCTTGGAACATGATTTTCCTTATCAGTAAGATTACAGCGATACCACAAACGTCCAGTTCTTTTTATTATTTTAGTGTTGAAAAAAATTTGCACACAAAAAACTTGGAGGTTGTGTTGCCATTTTTCAGGACCCATGGATGGAGCCGAGTAATGGGTTTTTTTTGTGGGGGTGAGACAGTTTTATTGATACCACGTTGGGATAGATATGATGTTTTTGATCACTTGTTACATAATTTTTGTTGGAATTGTACCAACCAAAAAATTTAATTTTGGCATTCTTGAAACTAAGCATTTATGATCGCGTTATTTTTTATATATTGACAGATTGGACTTTTCTGGTCGCGGCGATACCACGTGTTTAATTTTTTTAATGTATTATCTTTCATTTTAATTGTGCTAAAGGGGGATGATTTGACCTTTTATGGAGTTTTTAAAAAAAATTTTTTTTTAAACTTTTTCTATCTTTTTACTGTTTTTAATAGTCTCCCTATTAAACTATACCCTGCGATCATTTGATCTCTTGTGCTATAAACAGTGGTGTCAAAGTATTGCTGCATATAATGTTAATCACAGTCTCCTCTGAAGCCACAGACAGGTTAGAGAGGAGCGCAGCTATGACAGGTATGGATGTCTTCACCAGAACCCCCACCGTCATAGCAATCCTTTGATAACCCCCGATCACATCACGGTTGCACCGATGGGCTCTTGAAATTTTACATTACCATACCGGAGCATGTTAAATCTCTCGGTCTGAGTATGTAATCACAGGTTGCCTATCTGTGCCATGGCAACACAAAGTCAAATAATGATATCCAGATTTGCTGGCTACGGTGGTCTGTTAGGCTGGAAAAACACTATCCTACTTACATGCGAGTCTCTCGGACGAGACTCGGATCAGTGACCCTGAACGGCCTCTCCCTCTCTGAACAGGAGTGTGATGCTGCGCAAAAACACAAGCAGCTGACACTCCAGTCCAGAGAGGGAGAGACCGTTCAGGGTCACTGATCTGAGTCTCGTCCGAGAGACTCGCATGTAAGTAGGATAGAGTGTTTCCAGCCTTAAGGTACCATTACACACAGAGATATCTATGCAGACATTGCTTGCAACTCTCTGGTTGCAGTGAAATCATGGACACATTGTTCTATTTGTACACGGCAACAAAATGGAACAATGTTTCCATGATTTCACTGCAACCAGTGAGTTGCAAGCAATGTCTGCACAGATATCTCTGTGTGTAACGGTATCTTTAGACTATGCCAAGAGCGTGGTCTTAGGCTGGCTTCACACTACGGCTGGAATCCGATCCGTGGCTGTCTGCTTGAGGACCGGATAAGCACACAGAACTGGAGGGCTAATTTGCCCTCCGGTCCGGTGTGCAGCCGGTGCAGCTGCCGCCGCTGATAACTCAGGACCTTGCTCGTTTCTGATCTGTCAGAGGGGACAGCTCCATGGTGCTGAAGCTCAGCGCCGGCCCCTCCTGACAGTTCAGGACCGCGGCTAGCTCCCCGCGAGCCTCGGTCCTGACCTGTCAGCGGCAGCAACTGCATGCGGCTGCACACCGGACCGGAGGGCAAATTAGCCCTCCAATTCTGTGTGCTGATCTGGTCTCAAGCAGACAGCCACGGATTGGATCCCAGCCGTAGTGTGAAGCCAGCCTAAGAGGCTGTCTGTCAGTATATCCATTACTGCTATAATGCATTGTCATGCATGTGGAATACATTATACCAGCAATCAGACTAATAAAACATAAAGTCCCATAGTGGGAATAAGTAAAAAAGAGAAAAAAAAAGTTAAATAAATTGCAAAAATATTATATAAAAATCCCTAAACACACACAAAAAAAATTCTACCAATAAATATGTATATTTATGTAAGAACAAAAATATTATACATATTTGGTATCATATCTTGCAGAACAGCCCAATCTAGAAAACAGTAAAGCTAGCTAACTCCTTCAGTGTACACCTTAAAAATTCATCACATGGCGTGCTGGCCCTTTAAGAGCAGGGCAGGAGCACGGGCATGCGCCCCATGCACACTCACAAGAGAGAAGTGTGGCATGCACAAGCATCAGGAGCAAGAGGCAGCAGAGGAAGACATAGGCGGCCTGGCTGCAGCGGTTGAGTGAGTCGGTGTCTCTAATGCTTGAGGAGATTGAAAGAGAGGCGTATCCTATGGAGCATTGTATTTTGGAAATCGAGCCTACCGTATATACTCGTGCATAAGCCGACCCGTGTATAAGCCGACCCCCCTACTTTTGCCGCCAAAACCTGGGAAAACCTATTGACTCGTGTATAAGCCGAGGGTGGACCCCAGCACAGGTATACAGCCCCCAGCAGTGTGGTATACAGCAGCCTCCCCAGTGGTAGTATACAGCAGCCTCCCCAGTGGCATATACAGGCCCCAGCAGTATATACAGCAGCCCCAGTGGTATACAGCAGCCTCCCCAATGGTATATACAGACCCCACCAGTATATACAGCAGCCCCAGTGGTATACAGGCCCCAGCAGTATATACAGCAGCCCTGGGGGTATACAGCAGCCCCAGGGGTATACAGCAGCCCCAGGGTATACAGCAGCCTCCCCAGTGGTATATTCAGACCCCACCAGTATATACAGCAGCCCCAGTGGTATACAGGCCCCACTAGTATATACAGCAGCCCCCAGGGGTATACAGCAGCCCCCAGGGGTATACAGCAGCCCCCAGGGGTATACAGCAGCCCCCATGTGTATACAGCAGCCCCCAGGGGTATACAGCAGCCCCCAGGGGTATACAGCAGCCCCCAAATGCTGGCATTCGCCCCCCCTCCTTGTAAGGCCCTCTGCTGCTTAACTTACCATCCCTGGTCTTCTGCACAGCGCCGGTCTTCTGTGCTCCGTCCTCCATGCTCCCGTGCTGCATCCGGGATCCCCGGCCGTCGCACGATGACGTCATATGCCTGCGACGGCCGGGAATCCCGGATGTAGCCTGATGGGAGCATGGAGAACGGAGCACCGAGGACCGGCGCTGTGCAGAAGACTGGGGATGGTAAGATAAGCACCGGGGGGGGCCCTTACACAGTGGGGGGGCCCTTACACAGCAGGGGGGCCCTTACACAGCGGGGGGGCCCTTACACAGCGGGAGGACCTTACACAGAGGGGGGGGGCGAGTGCCAGCATTTGGGGGCCAGATATGACCTGCTTCCCCCTGCTGCTGATTGACAGGGGGAAGCGGTGCATATATAATGAGCGGCCCCACGTGACGGGGCCGCTCATCCAGCAGCCTCCCCCCGCCTCCTCCAGCCTCCCCAGCCCCAAACACAGCCCCCACCACAGAAGCCTACCGTATTGACCTGTGTATAAGCCGAGGGGGAGACTTTTCAGCCCAATTTTTGGGCTGAAAAACTCGGCTTATACCCGAGTATATATGGTAAATTATGTGCCCACTGACTCACATGCAAAGTTGTCTTGGAAGAATTCTACAAGTTGTTCAGTAAAAGACTTGTTTAAGAACTCTTGGCCTCTGCTACTATTTTCAGATTGGTCCTGGCTCATTAAAAGCAACGGGCAACAAGCGACCTGCAAAAAGATATGACCTGCACCACACAAGTGCACGCACCCAGCCAGGACCACAACTCTCCTGTGGGGTGACAGAGGGAATGGGAACTGTGCCTCGCTAGTTATTCTACTATTGATTTCCGGTGTTGTCTTTGCATCTTGAGTGACCATTGATCCGAGAAGGTTGAAGGCCTTTACCACTTCCAATTCATCGTCATCTGTTTCACATGTGTCTGGGTCGTACCTGGAGTTAGACAATATCTTTGTCCTCTTTGTGTTGAGTAGCAGTCCTATGTTCCAGCTTTCCATCTTGACCCTCCATAGTAAGTCCTTTATTCCATCTACACTTGTTGCTACCAGTGTTGTGTTGTCTTTGTATCTTAGATTGTTGATGATTCTTCCACCAATTTTAATTCCTTCTGCTTTTTCGACAAGTCCAGCCTTCCTGAAAATAGCATCTGCATATGAACTAAAGAGAAATGGTAACAGGATGCCACCTTGTTGTCACGAGGTGGTAAGGCGGATAGGGAATCAGGAGGCAGGATAGTAAGATGGGCAAAGCCAAATTGGGGAATTAGTCTGACACTTAGACTGCTGGTCCTTGGATGTCCAGGCCACCACCCTTGCCCTTTGCCTCCTGATCAGTCCCAGGCTAAGAGCCCCTGCCTTCACCCACGGACCAGGAAAACCCAGCAGCTCCCATGGAAGGGAACAACAGCAGACCACAGCATGTCCTCACTGCACAAAGTCCAAGCACAGACTGAACTCTAACTGTGACACCCAGTGGAGGGAAGTGGAACTAGATAAAGGCTGAGGGAGTGGAGATCACACCCCTACACCTCCACCTGCAAAACCGCACACAGCATAAACTACGTACGGCATTAACTCTGGAAGTGCCAAAGGAAATTAACTCTGCTTAAACTCCAGCAGCATTACATGTGGACTGCAAAGCAGTCAACACGTGACACTTGTCTGACGCCTCGCTCTACTTTGAATTATTCTGTGAGGGTTAAAGACTCTTAATGGTGAACCGTCACAAGAGATCTCTGAACTATTAAATCTTAAAATTATTAAACCTTTTGTAAAAGTTACAGAAGTTAATTCCCATGGTAACCGGCGTCCATGCGGCACTAATGGAGTTTGGCCTTGTTTAGAGATTATATCGGGAAGTAATTACAACAGGTCTACTGAAAAAAAAAATGGGAAAATAATTCAATATATATGTTAAGAAGGGGTCGTCTTCTCACACTGAAGATAATTGTTCCAATTTATATTTCCAAGAAATTAGCCGCCCAACAGAGGAGGGTTACACAGGTTATATAGTAATGTCGAGGCAAATAGGATTAACCGCATAATATTAACAGGTTTATTAAAAATAACTGTGAGACATCAGAGCCAGACTTCATCCGGGGCTTTTGTTTTGCATACTAATAAATTCAGCGTCAATAAGATAGGAGCAGCCGGGCGACAAGCACAGTGAAGGGATAAACATGTGGTATATTTATACAGGTATATACAAATTAAAGTGTAAAGGCCCCGTCTCACGCTTCAATGGTCGAACGATCCAACTTGACCTAGATCGCTAGAACGACGTTCAATGATCGCTAGTGAAATGTCAGACGTATAGATATCATTAACGACTCAGCAACGATCCCGCGACAAGCAAACCATACTTGCGGTCGTTAGCTCGCCTACGTCCTTCAGTTATGAATAGGCGAGTTTGTTAACGACATCGTTATCGAGGTGTCACACACCCATGCTGCAGGTTGAACGAACACTCATCGTTTGTTTAACGGTCCGGTTCACAAACCTCCCATCAACGATCTGCCCGATTATCGTTGATCGGATGTACATGTCACACTGACCTGTGGCGCCCTCTGGCGGGACGCCACAGGGAGGTACTACCCCAAAACAGAAGGTGTGGTGTCACCGTAGTCGTGGATGAGGAGGAAACTAAGAGACTGCACACAACCACGTTCATAAGACACCTTAGTGCAGGGGACTGTAATTCAGTAGGTCCCAGGGGGGTGGAACTTAGAAGAGCAAGAGACGTGAAGTGACAGTTACAGACAGTAGTCAGTCAGAACGTGAGAGGAGAAGACAGATCAGGGGACCCTGCAGCCATGACAGGAGGGCAACTTTGAGAAGCGGAGGTGACACAGACAAAGGAGGGGGACACTCCAGGTCTGGTCGGAGCCGTCGAGTGCCCAGGTCACACCGGCATTCTGGAGCCGAGGCAGTTTGATTAGGTTTATCCCAAACTGCAGACCAGCACTTGTGGGCCCTCATAAGGGAGCCACGACACCCACCAAGGAGCCTAACCTCTGTCCCAAAGCTAGGTCCAAGATGCCAAGAGGTAACAAGGACTTAAGGCAATAGACCTGGGGACCAGTAACCGGAATCAAGTGTGGGAGAGAAGCGACGGGAAACTAACCGGAGGGACATTTTTGCCAGACTCTGCAAAAGCCTCCAAAATCCGCGACTACAACCCTCAGTGAGCCAGACTGTACCGTGTTCCTTATCCACCTGGTACCAGCAAAGAACTGTTTGAGCTAATCTGGTCTCTGGCATCAATTATTTGTCACCCGAAAGGCCTCTACAGCACCACAGAGCCAAGGACTACGACTCTCATCCTCCCTGCTGCCCTGACGTATAGCTCCGCCTGTGGGGAGCTGTACTATCACTGCTGCGTCACCATCACCTCAGCAGCCGGCTGCAGCGCTGGTAACCAAATTACCAAGTACCACAGGTGGCGTTACGTGTATTTCCCCCATTACCATCATCACCCCCATCAGCCATTGTGTGCCCAGGACATGGAACCAGGAACCGACCAGCCGTGATTCCGTCCACCGCCATCCCAATTCCGAGTAACCCCTTTCCTACCAGCACAACTCAGAACGATGTCGTTAGAACGATAGAAAACCTGTGACGTTTCAACGATATCGTTACCGATATCGTAGTGTGTGATAGGGCCTTAAATGTCATTTCATTGAAGAAAAAAACCCACAATACTGCACTAGTTGTTAATGATGGGTCACATAGCAGCTAAGATAATGCTTTTTTGTGCCATGTGACTTATTTTCTCACATATTTCTGTGCATTTTATGGTTGTGTGGGCGTGGCCATGTCTGCCAGAGTGGCGCCCCTGCGACCAGGGTGGCCACAGGTAAGAACTTCAGCCAGGGAGTGGAGACAGTTTTGCACAAACACCTTCACAAACACACCCACAGACACAAGACCCAACCCGGAGCCCGGGACTCTAGGCGGGGAAGGGGTGGTAGGGCCAATCACATTGTGTGGGACGTAGGCAAGGTGACGGATACGTGGGTACATAAGGTGGAAAACCAGGAAGTAACAGTAGTAGACCGGAAGGTGCCGAACAGTAAAGACCGAGTAGGCCAAAGGGTGCCGAGCAGAAAAGACCAAGGACTAGGCCAGTGTAGCTGGGCCAGCGAAGACTGACAGAAAGGATCCCCGAAGTACGCCGTAGTCACACGGGTAGGAAAGAGCCTGGTGCTCCCCTGAAACAAAGGGACACTGGAAGGCTAGGCTGGGACCAGAGAGTTGGCTATGAGGTGACCGTAGCTGCAAGCGGGATCACAGACAAACCGATGGGGAGCTCAGATTCCAAGTCTGATCTCCTAACACACATGCAGGAGGTACAGTGACAAATAGGGCTCAGAGCTTGCTACCCACACATAGGGAGAAGCCACACAAGAACTTGAGTCACCTACCATACAGCACACAGGGAGAGAAGAAGTTAAGAAGAGCCTGAATGGTAGTGAGAAAGAGAAGGGTCTCAAGGCAGGAACCTGGCTGCAGTGGGGTTATCTAAATGGTGAAAGCTTGGAGTCAAATTGTGGAAAGGCTGAAGTAACTTTGTGAACTGTACTGTGGAGAAACTTAAGTAAAACCCGGTGAACCCTGCCAGAGTCTCCAGTGTGTGATTCCCTGCATGTTGAACTGTTTCACACCCTGTCAGGAGCAGCCCAACCCACGGCGGGCTCATCCATCTGGCTGCAGCACCATCCATCCTCGTGGTAGAAGCAAGCAGCAGCGGTGGTCCCCATTGACCACAAGCTGTGGGTGGCGTCACGACAATCCCTGTAAATAACCCCTTTTACTTGTGGGCTCGGGACCCAGCCCGGACCAAGACCGCCGTGATACCCTCCCAATCCCCTGTGCTACCCCGGTCCGGTACCGAGTACCCCGTCCCAGTGGGTTCCTCACCAGCACTGTGTGGGCATGGTTAGCATCTGCCAGCACTGTGTGGGCATGGCCAGAGTCCTGCCAGCACTGTGTGGGCATGGCTAGCGTCTGCCAGCACTGTGTGCGCATGGCCAGAGTCTGCCAGCACTGTGTGGGCATGGCCAGAGTCTGCCAGCACTGTGTGGGCATGGCCAGAGTCTGCCAGCACTGTGTGGGGTGGGCATGGCCAGAGTCTGCCAGCACTGTGTGGACATGGCCAGAAGTCTGCCAGCACTGTGTGGGCATGGCTAGCTTCTGCCAGCACTGTGTGGGCATGGCCAGAGTCTGCCAGCACTGTGTGGGGTGGGCATGGCCAGAGTCTGCCAGCACTGTGTGGACATGGCCAGAAGTCTGCCAGCACTGTGGGGCATAGCTAGCTTCTGCCAGCACTGTGTGGGCATGGCCAGAGTCTGCCAGCACTGTGTGGGGTGGGCATGGCCAGAGTCTGAACTCACCAAAATTGGTCGCTTTTTTACCCCTTGCATCTAGCAGGTGGCTGCAGATTCCCCCAGGAGGTAGCACATGCGTCTAGACACCGGTACACAGACCCCTGCAACCTATAACATGGGGGTGGTTTGTAGCAACCAGCGACCAGCCATGTATGCAGGGAGAGGCTGGTGGTGAATGCAGACACATGGACACCATTAGGCCCCTGCCACACTCAGGTGTTACATAGTGTCTGAGCAGCCTATTGGTGACGCCTCCTATTAGACCGGGCGGGCTGCTCAGCACTGAAATATGCATCACAGTGACAGACGCCCCTAGAGGAAAACAACCTCAGGTATCAGGCTCAGAGGGGTTCGTGGGGATGTCATGGGTGGCGGTGCCTGAGCCCGTGGCCTGGGTGACACTTCAATAGAGGGGTTATGTACAAGGAAAAGAGTTATTGTCACGTAACACCTCCTGTAGTACCTGGTGATGGGTCACCATCGCTGCCACAGTCCTCTGGTGGGCGATGGTATCGCGGCAAGGATGGCAAAGCTCCCTACAGGTGGAGCTGGGCCTCCAGGGCAGCGTTGCTGTGAACAAAGAGGTCGATGATAAGTGGCACAAAGACACGGAGGCAAAGTCACTCTCCCGGGTAATTTACTGTAAACAGTCATCAACATACAAGTCCACAGTTGAGCAAAAGTTGTTAAAGAAACAGGTAGCTCTACGGGTGGCTGCAAGTGGATGCCAGGTGGTATGTTGGAACCCGTGGTATGCCTTAGTTGACAAACCCATGTCTTTTCTTCCCCGCCTAGGATGAGTCTATATCCAATGGCTCCTTGAAGGTAGTCTTGGGGCACCACTCCCTCGCAGTGAAGAAGCAGGCAGACCGCTCCGTCTGGCAGGGTGCTGCAGCCGGTGAACAGACCGCAGCAGACGGTTGACGACTTCAGAGGTGGACTCTGGCCATATCCTCGGGTCCAGCGTTGCCGTGGTGGACTGGGGGATTCCCTGGAGTATGGTCACTCCATGCTGGGGTTCCCCCTTTCTCTCTCAGGCCCAGACTCACGCGTCAGGCACCCTCTCTCAGGATCCCCTTTCATCTTTCCTCAGGATCAGCATGGAG
Source organism: Allobates femoralis (assembly GCA_033576535.1). Classification (NCBI taxonomy): domain Eukaryota; kingdom Metazoa; phylum Chordata; class Amphibia; order Anura; family Aromobatidae; genus Allobates; species Allobates femoralis. The sequence goes on from JARQOC010000003.1 coordinate 843,417,435, forward strand.
CTGTCCTGTTAGACCTTCCGCCTCACTCCACACTCCAACTCTCACTCTTTGACTCCCTCTAGAGGTGACTATATCTCCCTCCCAGGAGTAACCTCCCACCACTACTCTAGTGTGGGAGTGCAGGAATGGGTCCCAACCACAAGCACAGCATCCATCTTCAGTTGGGGAAAATTACACCACTTTTACAAGTGCAATACCCCGGTGTGACGCCTGACCATGTGGGGCGCCACACTTGCATCTGCCAGCACTGTGTGGGCATAGTTAGCATCTGTCAGCACTGTGTGAGCATGCCTAGCACTGCCAGCACTGTGTGGGCTTGGCCAGCATCTGCCAGCACTGTGTGGGCGTGACCATGTCTGCCAGCACTGTGTTTATTTCCACAGATTCTGAGAGCAAGCTGATAGGGAGCAGTGTGATGTGCCAGCAGAGAAGGGGTTAATAGAGGTCCTGACTGAGCTGTGTGGAGCCAGATGACCAACCAGAAGCTTGTTCCAAGGTAGGAGGAGTTTACACTGATTCTGACATTGCTTAGCAACTGTGCTGTAGCCTGAAGTAATCTGATACATAGTCACCTCTTCAGCTACAGTCAGGAGTGTGGACATTCTGTAGACCCCACTCGCTTTGTTTCCCTCAAATTGGGGGAAAACAGGGGTGCATCTTAAAATCCAAATCTTGAAAAAAAATCTTAGTCCAGACTTTAAGAAAATGGCTGCAGAGACAGCGAATTCGCAGACCGCGATCCGCAGCCATTTTCTTGAAGTCCGGACACTAAAGCATGTATTGCAGCTTGGCAATGCATGCTGGGACACAATAATGGCGGCTGCTGCCACGACTCTCCCGTGGCCCCTGGCCTTACCCCAAGCCTCGATGGAACTGTGAAGCCAGCTCATGCACCCCTGCAATCCCCCCTCGATAAGCCATGGGGGGGAGTATACACAAGGATGGGAGACATATGTCCCAGGATGAGGGACATATATCAGGATTGGGCACATATACCAGGATGGATGCATGGATACAGGATGGAGGCCATATATATACAGGAAGGCACTATACCAGGATGGTGCATGGATACAAGGATGGAGCCATATATATATCAGGAAGGCACATAACCAGGATGGAGGGCATGGATACCAGGATGGAGGGCATATATACTGATTGTAAGATGGAGGGTCACAACCATACCGAACGCATATGTTGAAATTAATCCTGATGACAGTCTGCAGCAGTTCTAAGATTCACCGAAAAAGGACATAAAATAAGTGAAAAAAAATGTCGCCAAAAATTTGCCCGGTAAATACCCATTGCACCTAGCGCAGGCTGATAGCTCCTCTGAGAGGCAACACAGGTGTCTGTATACCGGTGCTCAATCACCTACAACCCACAGTGGGGCGGTTGTGGCACCAGCGTCCGGCCATACTGTCTGGGAGGTGACCGGTGGCATGTATAGACACAAGGTTACCATAGGGCTCTGCCACTCACGTGCATGCAAGCATAGTGTCAGAGCAGCCTATTGGTCACGCCCTGCTATTAGATCAGGCGGGCTGCTCCTCACTGATTATTGCCTCACAAATGACAGACCCCCCCAGAGGGCCCAGCCTCAAACTGCAGATAAAAATAGTGCAATAAAACACTAAGGATGAAATGTGAGGTGTTTGCGGGTATTTTGGGCCAAAATACGTAAGCTCGTAAGCCACCGTCAAGGGCCCTCTGCTTATGAGTCCTAACCATATGTTTGCTGCCATATGTTTGCTTAACATTTTAAGGTGCAATGGGTATTTACTCAGGTGGGGATATGGTGTTGGACCCCTTTTACCTGCCCAAAGTCTAGAGGGTTTTTACTTATATTCTTGGACCACCTGGTAAACCCCAGGCTTTTGGTGTGAAGGGGTGGAGTCAGTGCCTACGTGTAGCTTCTGACACCAATCCTCCAGCTTCTCTTTGGAGCCATTGTCCTCCCCCTGGTCGGACGGAATCAAGGGTTCCACTGCCTTTATTGCGCTATTACTGACAATGAACAGCTTAGCAATGGTGGCATACCGGGGTAAATGAACCTCATTCTCCCCACAATTCAGAATGCGTATTGGTACCCTCCCCTTGCGGACGTCAACCACCCCTCTGGCAGAAGGTTCATGGGCCTACTGTCTGAGTACACGGGTTCTACCAGGGCCTGGTAATCCTGATGCCTGAAGCTTATTGTTACCAGATTAACATTTCATTCCTGGGGGGTATTGCAATGGAATGTCGACACTGCCGACTTCTCCTCCAGACAGCTTTACCTGTTGTCTCTGCATCAAGACTTTTTTCTCCTTCTGCAGGTCTCACTGCTGACTGGAATGGCGGTCTTGGGTTCTTGTTGCAACAAAACAATAATTTCTGCAAGACAATTCTCTATAACATTAGTGCCTAGAGTAATCATTGGGTTATAGTCTCGCCAGTCAATGTCTACAATTATTAAACTTTGCGATTTTAACTCTACTCGGACAATCTTTATGGTCACCTCATACCCACTTCTGGTAGAGGCTGACTATTGCTGGCGATTATAGTCAGATGACCTGCGGGTAATATCAGAGTCAGCCCAATATCGTTGGTAAAGGATATATGGCATCGTTGTCACCTGGTAGCCAGTGTCCAATAAAGTGTTCATCAGGATGCCATCAATCACGACTGGGAGGACTGGTCGTTTCCCTACTACCTGTCTCGTCAATCATGTGTGCCTGGTCGTTTTACTCCTGTGGGTTGGCTCCTTGCCCCAGGGTTGGTCTGTTTAAATGACAGGATCTTGCGAGGTGCCCCTCTTTGTCACAGCGCGGCAAATCAGTTGTCTAGTTGTATCATAGCGATCACTGTCTCTTCCCCTGATCGGTGGGATTCTTTTCTGCCATCGGCACGGGACATCATCTGGACTGGAGGCCAGCTGGATCTTTTCCTTTAGAGACACTTGCATGGACTGCATGGTTTTGGTTAGCGCAGCCACACTTTTGGTCAGCTCCAGGACCTGGAGCCGGAGATCTGCAGAGGAATCATTCTCTAGGGACTGTACATCTGCCCCCGCAATTGCCTGTCGAGAGGGCACTGCCTCCTGGTGGTGTGGCGCCCTGCAACGAGTGCGTCACAGGAAGGTATTGCATCCCTGACTGAAGATGCAATATCGTCCGCCCCAGTGGTGAACAAGTTAAATCCAAAGCTCCATGTACCACATGCACTATCCAGAGGCAGAGGACCAATAAGGTCCTGGTGGGAGGAGTGTAAGGTGTAGTGTGGGGAAGAGCAGCAGAAGAAAGTTAGAACGTGGGAGAGACAGGGTCAAGGACGGAAGTCACGACGGAGATCTAACCGGAGGGCACCGAGAAGCGGTGACCCAGACGAGAACGTGGGCAAGCATTAAAGCGACGGGTTCAAATTCACCCACACCCACTCCCACTGAATGCCGGTTCCGAGGTAGACAGTTGTTTATCACTGTACTACAAACCGGAATGGTAGAAGAGCTTCATAGGAGCGCACCATTGCAGCTACCAAATCAGTCGCCATCCCAGGGGGTTACCCACCACGGGAGTTTAGGACCCTTTGTAGCCGATTGAATAATCTGGAACAGGCCATCCATTAGGGTACCTTTACACGCGGCTACATTTCTAGGGTGGCTACAGGTAACTTACTGGTTGCAGTGAAATCATGGAGACAAGGTTCTATCTTGTTGCTGTTACAAATGGAATAATCTCTCCATGATTTCACTGCAACCAGTAAGTTACCTGTAGCCACCCTAGAAATGTAGCCGCGTGTAAAGGTACCCTTAGAGAGACCCCAGTATCCTAACCTGGTGAATTAAAGCGCGGCTAGCAACAAAAAGGGATGGTTAGTAACAGAGGAACACTGTGGAGCTTTGGACAGAGACTGTTCTTCACTGGGACCACCCAGTCCGTTAGAACTGTGTTACCGTGTACCGTGTACAACTTCATTAAAGACCCGTTACAGAGGAGCATCGTGTCCGTGCCTTTCCTCTCAGAACTGCTATTAACCCATGCATTCCTCAAACTAGCTGAGCTGCCGTATTCCACTCAGTGCAGCTCCTGGCCCCGGGGACAACTGCTCATCCTGTGGGGAGCATCCCATCTAGCTGCGCACATCCCCCGGAGGCCCAAGCAGCGCCGGTGCCATCACCGGACACCCACAGGTGGCGTCACGAGACAAATAAGACTTTATTCCACAATTCCCCAACCCGTCCATTTGACCACCGGGCCTCCACAGCCTCAGGCACGGAACCGTGACAGTGAAGCAGCACCTGAGACCTGAGAACCCGGCAACGGTGAATCAGTGGTATGTGATAGTAGGGCGCCAGAGGGGTGCAGTGTTGCTCTGGGTTGATTCTCGCAGCACCTGGATGGCCCAATATTTAAATGGTGCAAAATCTAGATCCAGATTTTGCAGGGCCATAATGAGTAGTTGGGTCCGGTGAGCGTTAGACAGGAGCCCCTCGATAAACTGCTCGGTCAGCAGTCGGTCATCATCTCTCACACTCTTGGGGTCCACCTGTTTAATAGCCCGCAGCGCCTCTTGCAGGTTTAGCGCATAGTCCCGTGCACTGTCCTGCACCCTTTGTTTGCACCCCTAGAATTTCTATTTAATCTCGCTGTTGTGCGGGTGTCAAAGGTATTCTTCAGCCAGGCCAGTATTTGTCTAACACCTTCTTGTCTGTGTCAGACCAGGACTTTACTTTTCTCTGGGCTGTACCGATTAGCTGGCCTGTAAGGATGCTGACTTTTTGATAGGGGGTACACTTCAAATAAATTATGCAGTCTCTCTTTAAAGTTGCTCAGAGTGTGCGACTCCCCTGAGTACTAAAGCAGCCATGTCGCCCCAGGAATATACGGCATTGATAAAAGCATTACTGTGGCTTCCACTGCATCTCCACCTGGGTTGGACATTTTCCTTCCCCCAGAGTGAACAACAGCCAAGTTCTCAGTCTCTGTTGGGAAATCAGTCTGCTGCTCAGGTGGGAGGAATCGCAGCACACACGGGGTTCCAGGTTGGAGCCTCCTGCTTCCTGTCGGCGCGGGTTCCACTTACGACAACACACCCCTTGTCTTCCAGCGCACGGTAATGGCAGCAATCTTAGAGTTTAATAAAGTCTATGGCACACAGTACCCTTTGATACCAGGCACGAAATCCTCTTCGAGAAGCCAAGTGACATGCCCACCAAGGCATGGGGTCTCGGAACTGGGTGAGCATCTCTGGGAGGTGCAGGCTGTGACGCTCTGTGCCTAGCTGGTCATGAAAATGGGATTTTTATATGGATTTACTATGCCCTGTAGGTTTCAGCAATTGGGGATGGATAGCCCACGCTGCTGTCAGATCCTCTGGGGCTGTTGGTAACACAGCCAGATGTTCTGCTCTCCACAGGTAGAGCGGGAAGCCCCAGGGCAGTTGAAATCAGGTTATATAGGAAATAGGGAACGGTGGGGTGCAGGACTGAGGGCGCGACAAATGACTGGAGGACACAAGAGCTGAAGTTTCCTTTACCAGTTACTTGATGGTCAATGATGCAGACCGGGGAACTGGCAACAGATGGTAGTGGAGATCTGGGCAGCCAGGAAGCAATTGGGGATCCACACAGCCAGGTGGGTTGAGAGGCCTTCCTTCTGCGTGTTGCTGTTTGGTCCTCGCTGCCTGAAGCTCTGCTGTCGACCCTTTCCTGTGTGACTAGTCTTTGCCTGTATGGCAGCAGCTCAAGCCTATTCCAGGTGTCACTCCTCGGTGGCAGCTCCGGGTTCTCGTATGCTGCTTTTGTGGTGCCCCACTGGTCGGTGCGCCACTAAAGGGTACTGCAACCCAGACCAGCGTGTACGGTATCCCTGTGGCCAGTGAAAGGGGAGGTTGATATGTGGCTTTCATCCTGCATCCACACACTCTAGAGCAGGGGACTACATAGTTAAATCCTCTGCTAAGAGACCCAGTCCAGTGAAAGGAGTTTTAGGCCAGAGCAGTGTGAGAGCAGAAGAAGTTAGGCAGAGTGTTGGAGGAGAGACAGAGGAGGACCCTTCAGGGGATGCACAGGGAGGGCACCCAGAAAGAGTGGTGACCCAGGCAGAAGGAGGAGACCCAGTGCTAGACCGTATGGTAACAGGTCTGGGGGAATCCTAGTCCACAGCGGAAAAACAGTTCCGGGAGCGGTACAGGCAAGTTTAACTCAGAGCCGCTAACACCGGTCGAACCCAGGAGAGTTTAAACTCTGGGCCACCTACAAAAATCACTAATGCTAAGAGCCAGGACCCGCGTAAAGCCACAAAGGTAGCGGCAATCCGGAGAGGGTTCTTACCCACCATAAGCAAAACAGGACAGGAAGAAGGAGGCCAGGCCAGGTTTCAAGCCAGCCAGGCTTTCACCACAAAAGGACAGAGAAAGGACAGCTTAGAGGGACACGCTCGTAAGTCACATAAAGACACCCCATTCATCGGTCACTACCCAGGCCAGCTACCCGTGACTGTGTGACTGTTAATCTGTTATTGAACTGTGTTTATCAAGTGACCAATAAACACCCGTGCAGAGCAAAGAAAGCCTCTCTTGTCTTTTTACTGTTAAACTACAGAGCTGCTACCACAACCAGCACAGCAGCAACTCTGCCCCGGGGATCCTGCTCCACCTGCAGGGAGCAAGACCGACTAGCTGCAATACCTTCATCTCCGGAGGTCTGACAGTTGGTGTTATCACTAGATACTGCAGGTGGCGTCACAAACGATTTATTTTATTATTTTATTTCAACACTTTTCAGTGACCACCAGGGCCACAGACTCGGGCATCTACCACCAGTGACAGCACCCCGAATCCACGTTCGAGATCTGAGTACCCCTGCCTGGGTGAGTCAACTTTGGCGCTCACGAACAGGATACGAACTGACACGCAAGGGAAATTGTGTGCCTTACAAACTTTTCAGCTAAAGAGAACTGTTTCACGCCATTTTCTACGGGCCCAAAATGGTGGACCTCAAAATGTGAGAGACAATGTGTTGGCCCAGAGGCGTGCCTCAGCCCCCCATCATGGGAGGGCCATGCGGGAGGCGTGAAACTGTTTGCCTGCCCCAACTGCTACCAAACAACCAAGGGGGCGGGCCAAAGATAAAAATACTTCCACCATCAGCCTTAAAAAGCAGCAACAAGGGTGCGGCCGGAAATCCACGAAGAACGGGTCTGGTCCAGGAGCGGGCAAGCATGGCGACTACCAGACTGAGCGACCTGTTACGGGAGGTGGAAGAAGAGACCCTTGCTGCAATCGGGGACCCGAGGGAGGTCTCCCTTCACACCTATGAGGGAGACGCGGCCTTCTGGAGAACCACGTTTCAGGACTTAGGAGTCCAGATTGCTGAGACGGTGGAGTGGACTGTGAAGCGTTGGAGCACCGATACTGCCCTAGGGCTGCTCTGTAGGGCTGAGCAACGATGAACCAGGGACCAAGAGCTGGAGCCAGGAACGAGAGACCAGGCCATGGTTAATAACCCGGTGACTAGTGAGGACCCGCCTGTCGAACCATCCCCAGTCGCCTGCACTGAAGTCAGGGCATCCGGGCCTCGCGAAACCCAGATGACCCTGAGGCCCTAGCTGGTGACGAGGAGGAGACAGCTGCTGCGGAATTGGAGAGCCCGGAGGAGGAGATCGCTGAGCCAGAAGTCCCTGAGGAACCAGAGCGAGAGCCCGGAGAGGACGCCGAAACCGTCCAGGAGAACTCCGCAAGCCAGCCAAGCTCCGAAGAGTAGGATGAACCAGACAACAGCGAGGAGGAAGCCGGTGCGCACGGACCCCGCGGGTGGTACGTCCTTTGGGTGCAAAAGATTTAACCATTGATATTACACGAGTACTATATAGTGTTGACTATGCTCTAAAGCAGTGTTTCCCAACTGCAGTCCTCAAGGCACACCAACAGGTCATGTTTTCAGGATTTCCTTGGGATTGCATAGGTGATAATTTAATCACTTGCACAGGGGATAATTCCATCATCTGTCTAATGATAAGGAAATCCTGAAAACATGACCTGTTGGTGTGCCTTGAGTACTGGAGTTGGGAAACACTGCTCTCATGAACAATAATGAGAACTATTGTGTGAACTTTCGTTTGAGAGTTTAAGTGTGCCTTGAAGCAGCCCAGCGGTGATAATGGACGCTGTGTAAAGTGCAAGGATAATTACTACTGGGTCTGCAAGTGAGTACCGGTCCCGTTGGGCCAATGACCAGCTGAATGTTTTGCAACGTTCGAGGATAAAAGAGACTTCCTAAGGGAAGAAAGTTATGCATGCCTGTAAATAAAAATGTTACCATGTTATGTTATATAAACAATTAAAAATTGCCTCTCTACCAGTAAAGGGCAGAGACACTTGCGGACAACTGTATTTCACCAAGGGGGAATGTGGCGCCCGCTGGTCGGTGTGCCACTAAGGGGTACTGCACTCAGACCAGTGTGTACGGTATCCCTGTGGCCAGTGAAAGGGGAGGTTGATATGTGGCTTTCATCCTGCATCCACACACTCTAGAGCAGGATAAAATCCTCTGCTAAGAGACCCAGTCCCAGTGGGAGGAGTTTCAGGCCAGAGCAGTGTGAGAGCAGGAAGAAGGAGAGAGACAGAGGAGGACCCTTCAGGGGGGATGCACAGAAAGGGCACCCAGAAAGAGTGGTGACCCAGGCAGAAGGAGGAGACCCAGTGCCAGACCATATGGTAACAGGTCTGAGGGAATCCTAGTCCACAGCGGAGAACCGGCTCCGGGAGCAGCGTCTGCAGATGAAATGACCACAAACGCATGTGTGGTACCCCACTGGTCAGGACGCTACAGAGGGGTACAGCACCCAAAACAGTGAGTGTAGTATCCCTATGACCACGGGGTTGGGATGTTATTCTGGGACCCTCATCACATGCATTCACACACCTAGAGCCAGGGGATCAATTGGTTAACCTGTTACTAAGGAACCGATCCCGGTGGGCGGAGTTTAGGTGGGTAATGAAGAGCGGGAAGAGGAGTAAGCCAGATCGTGAGGAGAGCTGAAGAAGAGGGGACCCTACTAGTGGCGCAGAGGAGGGCACTAAGAGAGGTGGCCCAGACAGAAGGGGGATCCTCGGGTGTCAGTTAACACCCTAATCTGGACCAGTACGATACCCGACCAGGGCGACCCAGTCCAACAACAGAGAACCGGCTCCGGGAGCTGTGCAGGAGTTCATCCCTGAGCCGCCAAACCGGAGGGATGTGAGCTGCGCTAGGGAGTCGTGACCAATCCCTGCATACATCCCCAAAAGCCCCCGTATAGGATCAAGGAGTCCCACAACTAGAAAATCTCTGTGAGGATCCGTGTGGACTGGCGAAGGGCTCTGTGCAGGGAAACGCTAGGAAGGTGCAGGAGTAGAGAGCCCAGAATGAGGACAGAGGGAGAAACCGGCAGGAATACCACTGAGGGCCTCAGAGACATCCTATCCCCTGGTGGCTATCCGTGACTGTGTAAACCTGAAAGCTGACTGACGTTACCACTAAACCCGTGCAGAGCCTAAGCAGTGTGTGGTGTCTTATTTCCATCGTTTCGGAGAAGTGCATTCCAGTATCCTCAGCGTAGACTGCATCAAAGCCTCCACCTGCGGAGCCGCCTTCCCGTGTGAGTTCGCTACACCATCACTGCCCCGGGGACCTCACTGCCCCACCTATGGGGAGCATTATCTAGCTGCAGCATCACCCGGAGGTCTGAAAGCAGTGCCGGTATCATTACCGGGTACCGTAGGTGTCGTCTGTGGGGCAGCGCCGGGATTGCAAGACGGAAAAACTTTGAGTCTGGTAGTAGTGCACACAGTACCTAGATTTATTGCTGAAAACACAGCGGTGGCACAAGATGCCAGAATCCGGGTTCCAGCCGGGTACAATGGATACAGTTCACAGCTAGTAACCCGGTCCCTTCCGGTTATGAGCTCTCCGGCTGAGGTCGCACTGAGCTCCCAGCCCTCCCAGGCTAGTCCGTGTTATTACCTCACACGGCTCCTGGAGCTCTTCACCTGTCCAGTCGTTAGATGCTGCTGCTTCAGCTTCAGTCCAAAACTGTCCACATTCAAGGAAGTCCGACCTCTGGGCACTGGGGTCTGGGTGGTGAGGGAGATAGAAAGAGAGGGCGCAAATCTAAGTGTAGATTATAAAGTATGGTGATAGATAATAGGTTTTTTTGCTCACCCTTTTGATGTCTTTATTTTCTCGTGTAACAATTCCTTGTGTGGTCACTTGGTTGATCCACTCTTTAGTGTGCTTGCCTCCTGGTTTGCAGCTACGTCCCAGAAATGACAGAGCTCCCAGCCCGGAGTCTGTTAGGTGTGTCCACAGAAAGAGATTATCCGGTATATAGACGAGTGCTCCCAGGTCCAGAAAGACACCATACAGATTCTTCTTATTTTCAAAGAAGTAATTTATTCCATCAGTGTATATAAGAGAACATACAACGCGTTTCGGAGGAAGGAGGAAGGCTTATCCTTACTGTAAAGCTGAAACGCGTTGTATGTTCTCTAATATACACTGATGGAATAAATTACTTCTTTGAAAATAACAAGAATCTGGATGGTGTCTTTCTGGACTTGGGAGCGCTTGTCTATATACCAGATAATCTCTTTCTGTGAAAACTGTCCAAAGGGAGCCCCGCCCTGTCTCCTAACCAGGCTTTTAACCCCATGTCTCCTTCCTGAAACCTGCAAGACCCGGAGCGGAGGGAGCGGACTGTCCCTCTTTCCTACACCCTATACCGGGCTCAATATGTGACAGTGTGCATTCTGGGGGAGACATAGCGCCCCTCGCATATGATCCCCCGCACTGTCTCACACGTCACAAACACTTTATTTCATTTTAAAACATTTTTCAGCGACCACCAGGCCGGGCATCTGCCCTTAGTGACAGTTCCGTTAATCAACACCCAGGATCTGAGTACCCCACGGCCCAGGGGTGGGTCACAAGTCTCGGGGATAACAGTTGCGTTTACTATCTCAGGAGCGGAGAAATCCAACATGGAGTAAATATTTCAAAGTTCACATGGGTAGTCCACAGCAAGTACAGTTTACATTTGGATACTGACATTCAATTGGGGTCTTGGGGCTGTAAGAGCACAGATTATTTAGATGGAGTATTTATATGCTGTTATAGAAAGGTTCAGAGTTCTTTTGGTTTCATAAAAGCAGAAGAAAGTCTCTAATATTAAGCAGGAACCGGGCACTATTATAGACTTTGATTTCTTGATGCCGTTCAGTTAGGCAGCATACGAGTGCACTTTAGGGTGTGCTCACTTAAACCAACAGGCAATAGACACATTCAATATTGTGCAGGAAAAACAGGGCACTCACCCATTACAGTGCTAGTAGTCTCTATATTCCTGGTTACATGGTACAGGTGGCAGGGAGGGGGGTGGAAGACAGTGGACACCCCCTTCCCTGCCACCTGTACCATGTAACCAGGAACAAAGAGTCTACTATCACCGCATGCTGCCTAACTGAATGGCATCAAGAAACCAAAGTCTATAGTAGTGCCCGGTTCCTGCTTATTATTAGAGACTTTTTTCTCCTCCTTTGAAAAAGAAACGTAGTGCACACAATAAAATACACAAGGACAAATAATTGCTGTGTAAAGCTCAAGTTTAATTATGACACCAGGAAAATCAGCACAAAATGCGAGTAAAAGTCCAGCACCTGGTTTACTGGCAGGGAGGGAGGACGTGGAGACATTTTATACTGAATGTGTCCACTGTCTTCCACCCCCCTCTTTGCCACCTGTACCATGTAACTAGTAATAAAGAGACTACTAGCACTGTAATGGGTGAGTGCCCTGTTTTTTTCCTGCACAGTATTAAAATCAGAAGAGTAGATGTATATCAAGAGGATGGTACAGACCTTGGAATCCTGTGGTACTTTCCCAGCTCGTTGCAGCACATGCAAAAAAATACACTTGGAGCAATTAACAGTCCGGACAGCGAGGATACAGGGTTAAGAGCCTTCATCATCTTGGCTGGAGAAGTCAGTGAAATACCTTATCGTGGGTTTACACGTTTCAATATCGTTGCGATATCGCAATTCAATGGCGCGGGAGCGCGCATTTAGTGCTCGTTTCTCCAGCATCGCATCGGAGGTTTAGACGTTGCGATTTCTGAATCCAACGTTCGTGCGATGTCTACGCCCCCCAACCCAGGAACGACCATTTAACATGGGAGTGAATGGGTGATGTAGAACTTCACATCGGAATTGGGCTGTCACACAGCACGATCCGGCTCCAATCGCCATTCAATATCGGAGCATTGAATAGCACGCGCATTCAATCCCCGATATCGCATTGACATCGTTCCTGCATCGTATTGGACGTTCACACCATACAACGCAGGAACGATATCGGCTCCAACAATCGAACCACGTGACTTTTCATTGAAATTGGACGCCGATATCGCAACGTGTAAACCCGCCATTAGGCCTTTGGGTCTGCAGGAGCTCTTGTGGTAAAGGACATCTCCATGTGTGCTCTGCTCCCTAAAGAGTCTGGGCCAGGAATGGGGATTGTCCAGTGACGCACACCAAGGGCCAGGGTTACTCCCGGTTTAGACAGGCGATTCTTCTCCTTCCTTGTCACGGGTGGACCGCGCCTGCCGGTAGTGGGGCCCGGTGTAGTGCAGATCAAAATTGAGGTCGTCTTACGGGAACAGATTAAAAAGGGGTTTTAATTTGTTTTCTTCGTGACGCCACCTATGAGTAGATTCGGTAAGGGCTACCGACGCTGCGGAACCTCCCGGGGTGATGGACAGCAGCAAGATGTTACGCTCCCCACAGGCTGAGCGGTGATCCCCGGGGGCTGGAGCTGCTCAAGATGTTGTGCGGCAGCTGCGGTTACCTTAAGTTCATGACGGACAGTTCATAAGGAGACACGGACACAGATAGTCTCTGCAACGGTTCTTTACTGTAACCAGCAGGCAGTACATGGCTTACAGTGGTTGAGTAGAAGACCGGGTGGACTTAGCAGTGATAGTGCTCCTCAGAGATCCGCAGTGTACCTCCTCTCTACCTCCTTAGTTTCTCTTGCCAGCGTCGCCCAGGAATACCAGGTCGGGTACGGGGAGGCTGCTTCAATGCCCTGTCCATGATGTACGTTCTGGATTCTTTGGGGAGCCTTGGGTCCCTCGGTGGGTACACCGCTGGTTAGACGACTGGAAACTGGCTGGTGGTGGGGTGCTCCTATAAAGCTGCTCCTCCACGGGGCTGGTTCGCGTGGCAGAGGTGAACTGCTGCCAGCTTCGGTACCAGTGAACCGGCTGTGAGTTGTGGGCACGGGAGTCTTTTGGGAACCCGTGTAGAAATGCCCATTCCCGGTGGTTAAGGCCTCAGGTGATGACACCCGACCGGTGACGGCCCAGGGGCCCGCACGGGGTGCGGAGCCCCCGCTCCACTCCAAGTTCTAGTCTGCTCTCTCTTTAAGTTCTAGACTACTTTCTGACTTGTTCTGACTGTCTAGATTATTGTGTTCTCTTCACTACCCTAACACTCCACCCACCAGGACCTATGATTGGTCCCCTGTTCTAGGTGTTGTATGTTGGGTTGGATCTCTGAGTTAACTATTGCACTGCTTTGTCTAGAGAATATTGCGGCTGCAATACTCCCTTGTGACGCACTCGTTGCGGGGCGCCACACTCCCCCTTGGTTAAATCAGCTTGTCCCCAAGCGTCAAACTACTCACATTACAGAGGTTTTTGCATTTTTATACATATATATGACACACTTTTATTAAAATAGAAAAACAGGTAAAGAAATGCTTTGATGTTATAAGCAAAGAAACAGGTAATCACTTTGTGCGGACCCGGCGGGCGGTCGACTGTACTTTAACTAGAGTCCAGGCTGTAGCCGCGAGATCACACAGTCAATGATTAACGGGAACAGAGTCATTGATGAAAGTTCAAGTTTTAAAGTCACTGGCTCTGAGGGTGATGGCGTACCCGGATAGCGAACCACCCATCTGCACAAGCATAGCGCTCATAGGTGATAATATCGCCCCGGTATAGGTCGCGATCGGGATGTCCTCTTGGCAAGTTTGACTCAACGTCCCGGCGCCCCACAAACACCTCCTCATTCAAACCCACCTCCCAAGCGAACCCCCACCCGGTATTTAAGTTAAAGGTGGAAATTCTACCTTCACGGCGGAGTTCATCAGGCAGCGGCGGCTGGCGGCGAGCCTCGGCACGGGCCTCCATGTTGGCGCGTTCTCGGGCTTGCCACTCCTCTCGTCGTCTCTGGCGTACATCTCCGTCGTTACGGCTCGGGGTGTAAAGATGAGTAATGGAGCTGGTGGTTTGGCGGGAAGCTTGAACTTGGCGGGCTGTCTGTATCGGAACCCGGTGGAACGGCACAGGGGAAGGTGTCGGCAGTGCACCCGACCAGTGTACCCGAGCTGTGTGCCCGGAAGGAAGTTCTTTGTTGTCTCCCCAAGCGAACCCGGTGTCGAAATCCTCAGCGGTGCTGTGGGTCTCGTCGTCATCCTCTCCGACCTCTTCCTCGATGATCACATCAGGCTGCTTGTTGATGAAAGACGTTAAAGCTTGTTCCGTTGTACAACGGGGCGGTGGTGCTGCGGATCCTTCCGTAGGGACGTCCTGCAGGGCTTCCAGGCTGCCTGCCTCTTCATCTGTTTCCGCAGGTAAAGGTGTTTCAATCCCGGTTACCAGGTAGGCCTCTGTGGTTGCAGAGGAGGCCTCCGGTTCTAGGGAGAAACAAGCGACAGTCTCGGTAGTGTGGAAACTAGTCGCGGGTTCCGCAGGTGGAACCTGGTAGAGATCGAGTTCTTCCATGGAGCGTGTTATGAGCTCCGGCTCAAGAACGGAATCGGTTGCGATGTTGGTCGCTGGAACGGGTCGAGTTGCGGCCTCCACCGGAATGACACAGTCTATTGGCTCAGGTGACGGAGCAGGACAGGTGGTAGGCAAGGGTGAGGCGGTCGAGAAGCTGGTGACGTCGTCTGGGCTTGGAGAAGCTGCACCCGGTCGGCTCTGCTGCATCGCATGGTGTAGTCGTCTGCCTAGGGTCGCGCTCCAGCTGCGAATCGTCCATTCCACTGTCTCTAGTAACCGCACCCGGAGGTCTTGTAGAGCCTCTAGCCAGAAGTCGGGGCTGCCGTCTATGGTAAGGGCAGGATCCGGACCCGGTTGGCTTATGGCTGCTCTGGCCTCCGCCTCGACCTCCCGCATCAGGTCTTGGAGTCTCATGCTGGCCATTCTTCTTTGGAGGGAAACCACACCCGATCAACCGGTAAGACGTTCTGGTTGAGCTGGTGAAGATGTCTTCTCTCTCTGTCGGTGTGTCTAGGTATGACACTCCCATCTCCTCTGGGCTTTTGTAGTCCAATCGTGGGAAAAGTCTTTGGGATCCGCCCCCATGGTTGATTCGAGCAATCAGGGCGGACAAAGAGTTTGGCGCCTTTCGTCCTTAGCCCTCCCACAGTGAGGGGGGGGGTTGACTCACTCCTGGGCTTCACGTGGCGGCTTCTTGTGGCGGGAACGCCATCTTGGGCGCCATCTTGACCCAATGGTGTAAAGGCGGGAAAGTTCTTTTAGGGACGAACAAAGTCCAATTGTAGACAATAAAGTCCAGTTTAAGCACAACATACCCGTTGGTAACGGGCCTGCTCGTATCCTGTTCGTGACGCCATTTTCTGACGCACACCAAGGGCCAGGGTTACTCCCGGTTTAGACAGGCGATTCTTCTCCTTCCTTGTCACGGGTGGACCGCGCCTGCCGGTAGTGGGGCCCGGTGTAGTGCAGATCAAAATTGAGGTCGTCTTACGGGAACAGATTAAAAAGGGGTTTTAATTTGTTTTCTTCGTGACGCCACCTATGAGTAGATTCGGTAAGGGCTACCGACGCTGCGGAACCTCCCGGGGTGATGGACAGCAGCAAGATGTTACGCTCCCCACAGGCTGAGCGGTGATCCCCGGGGGCTGGAGCTGCTCAAGATGTTGTGCGGCAGCTGCGGTTACCTTAAGTTCATGACGGACAGTTCATAAGGAGACACGGACACAGATAGTCTCTGCAACGGTTCTTTACTGTAACCAGCAGGCAGTACATGGCTTACAGTGGTTGAGTAGAAGACCGGGTGGACTTAGCAGTGATAGTGCTCCTCAGAGATCCGCAGTGTACCTCCTCTCTACCTCCTTAGTTTCTCTTGCCAGCGTCGCCCAGGAATACCAGGTCGGGTACGGGGAGGCTGCTTCAATGCCCTGTCCATGATGTACGTTCTGGATTCTTTGGGGAGCCTTGGGTCCCTCGGTGGGTACACCGCTGGTTAGACGACTGGAAACTGGCTGGTGGTGGGGTGCTCCTATAAAGCTGCTCCTCCACGGGGCTGGTTCGCGTGGCAGAGGTGAACTGCTGCCAGCTTCGGTACCAGTGAACCGGCTGTGAGTTGTGGGCACGGGAGTCTTTTGGGAACCCGTGTAGAAATGCCCATTCCCGGTGGTTAAGGCCTCAGGTGATGACACCCGACCGGTGACGGCCCAGGGGCCCGCACGGGGTGCGGAGCCCCCGCTCCACTCCAAGTTCTAGTCTGCTCTCTCTTTAAGTTCTAGACTACTTTCTGACTTGTTCTGACTGTCTAGATTATTGTGTTCTCTTCACTACCCTAACACTCCACCCACCAGGACCTATGATTGGTCCCCTGTTCTAGGTGTTGTATGTTGGGTTGGATCTCTGAGTTAACTATTGCACTGCTTTGTCTAGAGAATATTGCGGCTGCAATACTCCCTTGTGACGCACTCGTTGCGGGGCGCCACACCAGCCTGTCTAGACTGAAGCTAGAAGCTGCTCCACCCATTGACCTCCAATTTACATGTCGGATTCTGACAATACTATAACTATACATTCCAGCAGCAGATGGTTCTCATACACAACAAATGAAAAGTGATTTAATCGAATAATTGAAGCGCAAACCTGAAGAATATATGAGATTAGTGATTCAAAGGAATCTAAACTCACTAATAACTGTAGAGGGATAACTAAGGCTACCGTCACACCAGGTGACATCGCCGGAGATATCGCCGCTGACGCACGGGAGCGCGCACGTTTTTGGCGCCCCACCAGCGTTGCGTGTTTACATGCGGCAATACGTCCCGCGACGCTCCGGCGATGTTACAGGCGACATCGCTGTTGGGGTGTCTACAAACCCCAGCAGCGATCCTGTAATAGCCTGTAACATCACCATGTTACATGGGGCGATGTGTACATATCACCTGAGAGTGGTCACCTGGTTTCAGAGCAGCGCTGCGAAACCAGGCGACCACTCTCAGACGATTTTTCTGCAAATTATCGTTGCTTTACACTGGGCGACTCACCAGTGCTGTCGCCGGCGATAGGCCTCGCCCCTGCGTCACCTGTGATATCGCCGGCGATGTCACCTGGTGTGACGGTACCCTAAGGAGTGAGCTGCAGTGCCCAGAGGCTACTCACGGTACAGGGTTACTTAATGGGACATAAACAGTCTGAACCGAGTCACTAGACACACCGTCAGCTGGCAGCCTCTGATTGCTATGAAGAATGTGCTGAGGTCAGTGGGCCCCCTTCACCCCCGGGCCCGGTCACAATCTCTGTGACTGTGATACCTGGCTTTCACCCCTTCCCACCGCAGTCAATTTCTATTTTCTTCTTTCCTCCCCAAAGCCAGAACTATTTTTTCTGTCCACATAATCATACGAGGGATTGATCTCTGTAGGACGACTTTGTACTTTTGAATCACAGTAATAAACTTAAATAGGATTTTTAAAAATTCCAAATTCTTTAAAATATGCAAAAGAAGGGCGCAGTTCTGACATTATTTTTGGGGAATTTTTTGTTTGGCTCTCATTGGTAAAAATGAGCTGGAAACACGATTCCCTTCATCCAGGCCCGGACTGACAGGTGGGAGGATCGGGACTTCTCCCGATGGGCCGGTAGTTGTGGAGTGGGCGGGGCCCCAGCATCCGCTCCTCCAGTCGCACAGCAGCTTAAAATGACTTTGCGGCCGCCGCCGCTAGCAAGAATGGCGTCGGCTGCTAATGACTCAGTCAGCAGCCGGCGGCCCAGGCTGAGGCTCATAGTACAGGAGGAGCGCGGCTGTGCTGTGACCAAAGCATGCTCTCCCGCCCACTGAAGGAAAATGCGACTGCCAGTGCCGGCCATTACAAGCTCCCTGCAGCCTGGAGCTGGCCTGGAGGCAGCAGCTGTAAGCTTTCATGATCACTCCTCCACTCTCAGCTGCGGATCTGGGGCTGCCAGAGCGCGCGGGAAACAGCAAGACAAAGCCGAGGCAAGGAACTTTCACTATCATCTCTGGGGATCTGTAAGTCTGACTGGGCTGGGCTGTGTGTATTGCTGGCAGTGTGGCACATTATCATATACCTTCTACTGCCAGTACATATGCTGGGGTTGGGGCAGGCTGTGTATATGGCATATATTATATGGCCCACAAGTCCCTATGTATGCTAGTAGTAGGCTCATATAGTGTATGCATATGCACAGCCATCACCAGTATAGGCAGTAGTAGGTCCATATAACAGTATATGACATATACACAGCCAGCCCCAGTCTAGGCAGTAGAAGGTCTATATGCTATATGGACCTACTACTGCCTAGATTGGGGCTGGCTGTGTATATGGCATATACTATATGGACCTACTGTTGGCATACATAGGGGCTGTGGCTGGCTGTGTATATATGGGCCTACCTTACTGCCTTCGCTGGTGCTGGGTGTGTATGGCATATTCTATATGGACCTACTACTGCCTATGCTGGGGCTGGCTGTGTATATATGGGCCTACCCTACTGCCTACTCAGGACTGGCTGTGTATGGCATATACTATATTGACCTACTATTGCCTACGCTGGGGCTGCCTGTGTATATGGAATATACTATATGGACTTACTACTGCCTACGCAGTGGCTGGCTGTGTATGGCACATACAATGTGGACCTACTACTGCCTACGCTGGGGCTGCCTGTGTATATGGCGTAAACTATATGGGCTCACTACTGTCTACACTGGGGCTGGCTGTGTATATAGAATATACTATATGGACCTACTATTGCCTAGGCTGGGGCTGGCTGTGTATATGGCATATACTATATGGCTCTACTGCTTCCTATGCTGGGACTGGCTGTGTATGACATATACTATATGGATCTACTACTGCCTACACTGGGACTGGCTGTGTATGGCATATACTATATGGACCTACTACTGCCTACACTAGGACTGGCTGTATATATGGAATATACTATATGGACCTACTACTGCTTACGCTAGGGCTGCCTGTGTATATGGAATATACTATATGCACCTACTACAGTCTACGCTAGGGCTGGCTGTATATATGGAATATTCTATATGGACCTACTACTGTTTATGTTGGGGCTGCCTGTGTATATGGAATATACTATATGGACCTACTACTGTCTGTGCTGGGGTGGGCTGTGTATATGGCATATACTATATGGACCTACTACTCCCTACACTGGAGCTGACTGTGTATATTGAATATACTATATGGACCTACTACTGTTTACGCTAGAGCTGGCTGTGTATATGGAATATACTATATGGACCTACTACTGCCTACGCTGGGGCTGGCTGTGTTTATTGAATATACTATATGGACCTACTACTGTTTACGCTGGAGCTGACTGTGTATATGGAATATACTATATGGACCTACTACTGCCTACGCTGGGGCTGGCTGTGTATATTGAATATACTATATGGACCTACTACTGTTTACGCTGGAGCTGGCTGTGTATCTGGAATATACTATATGGACCTCCTACTGCCTACGCTGGGGCTGGCTGTGTATATTGAATATACTATATGGACCTACTACTGTTTACGCTGGAGCTGGCTGTGTATATGGAATATACTATATGGACTTCCTACTGCCTATGCTGGGGTTGGCTGTGTATATGGAATATACTATATGGACCTACTACTGCCTACGCTGGGGCTGGCTGTGTATATGACATATAATATATGGACCTTTGTCATTCTATGCCTGTAAATCGTGCTATGATGAATGTGCCATTTCCAGGGGTGGCTGCAGGCTGTGGTTTTTAGCGTGGAGGGCCCACAACGCTTGGTCCTTACCACGCTAAGAATCTCAGCCCCATCTGCCTGGTTTTACCTGGCTGGTCATCAAAATATGGCAGGAGCCCACACATTTTTTTTTATTATTTAAATAATGAAAAAAAATATTGGGCTTTCCTGTAATTTGATCACCAGCCAAGGTAAAGCTAGGCAGCTGGCGATGGCAGCCCGTATCTGTCTGCTTTATCTGCGCTGAGAATAAAAAATACCGCGGAGCACTATGTCATTTTTTTTTAAATATTTATTTTTACACTTTTATATGTGTGACAGGCCCAACAGCCAAGCACAGACGCTGTCACAGAGAATGGGCGTCTGTGATTGGCTGCTGGAGTAACCTGAAACCAGCCCATACATTCTATCATACTATAATGTATAAACTGATTGTAGATTACTCGAACAGCAATCACAGATGCCCATTCTGTGTGACAGCATCTGTGATTGGCTGTTGGGCCTGTCACACATATAAAAGCGTAAAAATAAATAAATTATTTAAAAAAAAGATGTAGTGCTCTGGAGTATTTTTGATAGATAAAGCAGACAGCTAGGGGCTGCCACGGCCAGCTGCCTGGCTTTACCTTGGCTGGCGATCAAATTACAGGGAAGCCCAAATTTTTTTTAAATTATTTAAATAATTTAAAAAAAAATGCGTAGGCTCCTGCCGTATTTTGATCACTAGTCAGGTAAAACCAAGCAGATGGGGGCTGGGGTTCTCAGCGTGGTAAGGTCCAAGTGTTCTGGGGCCCCTAGGCTGAAAACTGCAGCCCCCAGCCACCCCTGGAAATAGTGCATTCATCATTTCCAGGCGCTTTACCCAGCCTTTCATGCTGCCCTGGTGGCGGTAGCATGCGTGGTAATGAAGGGGTTAATACTAGCTTTGTATTATCACCTGGTACTAAGCTACAAATTAATGATGTCAGGCCAAATTAGATCTAGTCACCATGTATTTCGAGTAAAAAAAACAACAAAAAAACCCCCACCAAACAATTTTTTTAAAATTAGAAATAAAACACAAAACATATTTAAGGACTCCATCTTTATTATGAAAAAAATCCTCGCTCCGACATAATCCACAGGTCTTGCATCTTCAGCTCTGCTACATCTTTGCCATCAGACAAATACTTCTGATGACAGAGACAAGCAGGCACAGAATGACACCGGTGGAGCACAGCCATAAATGAGAGAAGCGCTCACTTTACAGCTGGGCTCCAGCCGCAGACTGCTGTGTGAAGTTATCGCAGTTCACGTTCATCAGTGAAGTGGGATAACCCCAGCATCACTCGGCACTTGGCGGCCACATTGCCACCTACAGAGCATACGCAATTTGCATGATGAAGCTGGCAATTGGCACTTAACTAGACTGCGCAGGACCGGAAATTACGTCCAGACCCCTCACCTGATAATCACCCACAATGCACCAGACTGGAAATGACGTCCGGCTGGTGCGTCATACCTAGAAGCAGGAGGCAGAAATTTAAAAATGGGAACGCGCAGGTGAATGAATGATCCCGCCCACCGGGGCATGCTAACAGCAATGAGGGGGGAGACGGAGCCCTGGAGACTGCCTAGTCAGTCAACAGGCTGTAATGTAAGTATCAATCTCATTTTTCACAGCCAGTATAGGACATTATTAGGTTAGACAGGGATTGTTAGGGATGTGCTTGGAAGGTGCAGGGACGGGTATTGAAAGATTAGAGGGTAAGAATGACCTGACAGGTTCCCTTTAATCACTTACACAGCACCAGTAATTGCACAGCGCTTTACAAATAAATTGTATGTCTTTAGACATTTGAAATGTGGGAGGAAAGCAGAGAACCCGGGGAAACCCACAAGACCACAGGTAGAACATACAAATTCCTTGTAGATGTCGTCCTTTCTGGGATTTGAATCCAGGTCCAGGACCTCAGCACTGCAAGAGTGCAGTGCTAACCACTGAGCCACCGTATACAATGCTAACCACTGAGCCACCGTATACAGTGCCAACCACTGAGCCTCCATATACAGTGCTAACCACTGAGCCACCATATACAGTGCTAACCACTGAGCCACCATATACAGTGCTAACTACTGAGCCACCATATACAGTGCTAACCACTGAGCCTCCATATACAATGCTAACCACTGAGCCACCATATACAGTGCTAACCACTGAGCCACTTTATACAGTGCTAGCCACTGAGCCACCATATACAGTGCTAACCACTGAGCCACCATATACAGTGCTAACCACTGAGCCACCATATACAGTGCTAACCACTGAGCCACCATATACAGTGCTAACCACTGAGCCACCATATACAGTGCTAACCACTGAGCCACCATATACAGTGCTAACCACTGAGCCACCATATACAGTGCTAACCACTGAGCCACCGTATACAGTGCTAACCACTGAGCCACCGTATACAGTGCTAACCACTGAGCCACCATACAGTGCTAACCACTGAGCCACCATACAGTGCTAACTACTGAGCCACCGTATACAGTGCCAACCACTGAGCCACCATACAGTGCTAACCACTGAGCCACCATACAGTGCTAACCACTGACCCACCATATACAGTGCCAACCACTAAGCCACCGTATACAGTGCTAACCACTGAGCCACCATATACAGTGCTAACCACTGAGTCACCATACAGTGCTAACCACTGAGCCACCATACAGTGCTAACCACTGAGCCACCATACAGTGCTAACCACTGAGCCACCATATACAGTGCTAACCACTGAGCACACGTATACAGTGCTAACCACTGAGCCTCCATATACAATGCTAACCACTGAGCCACCATATACAGTGCTAACCGCTGAGCCACTTTATACAGTGCTATCCACTGAGCCACCATATACAGTGCTATCCACTGAGCCACCATATACAGTGCTAACCACTGAGCCACCATGTACAGTGCTAACCACTGAGCCACCATATACAGTGCTAACCACTGAGCCACCATACAGTGCTAACCACTGAGCCACCATATACAGTGCTAACCACTGAGCCATCATATACAGTGCTAACCACTGACCCACCATATACAGTGCTAACCACTGAGCCACCATATACAGTGCTAACCACTGAGCCACCATACAGTGCTAACCACTGAGCCACCATACAGTGCTAACCACTGAGCCACCATACAGTGCTAACCACTGAGCCACCATATACAGTGCTAACCACTGAGCCACCATACAGTGCTAACCACTGAGGCACTCAATGCTTACCTCTGAGCTGCAATACAGTGCATATGCTACACACTGCACAGTTCCACTGCTCCTGTCCTGTATAATGGGTGTGATACTCAGTATCTGTATTATTCTGTATGTATACACTGTACAGTACAACTTCTCCTGTCCTGTATACTGGGTGTAATCCTCAAAGTCCAGACAAAATGACCAGCTCACCAGCAGTAATTCCCAGAGTGCCACACCTCATTCAGACGGAGCAGGTGACTCCCTGCAGGTATTGCAGGTTAACACAGGATTCCAAGGAAAAATGTCCAGCTCACGTCACAGTAAAATCTTCATACTTTATTATTCAGAAGTTAAAATACATGGCATTGACACGTCAATGCTATGTATTTTAATTCTGAATAATTAAGTATGAAGATTTTATTGTGACGTGAGCTGGACATTTTTCCTTGGAATCCTAGGTGTAATCCTCAGTATCTGCATTATTCTGTATATATGTACTGCACAGTACCACTTCTCCTGTCCTGTACACTGGGTGTAATCCTCAGTATCTGCATTATTCTGTATATATGTACTGCACAGTACCACTTCTTCTGTCCTGTATACTGGGTGTAATCCTCAGTATCTGTATTATTCTGTATATATACACTGCACAGTACCACTTCTCCTGTCCTGTATACTGGGTGTAATGCTCAGTATCTGTATTATTCTGTATATATGTACTGCACAGCACCACTTCTCCTGTCCTGTATACTGGGTGTAATCCTCAGTATCTGTATTATTCTGTATATATACACTGCACAGTACCACTTCTCCTGTCCTGTATACTGGGTGTAATCCTCAGTATCTGTATTATTCTGTATATATGTACTGCACAGTACCACTTCTCCTGTCCTGTATACTGGGTGTAATCCTCAGTATCTGTATTATTCTGTATATATACACTGCACAGTTCCACTTCTCCTGTCCTGTATACTGGGTGTAATCCTCAGTATCTGTATTATTCTATATATATACACTGCACAGTACCACTTCTCCTGTCCTGTGTACTGGGTGTAATCCTCAGTATCTGTATAATTCTGTATATGTATACACTGCACAGTACCACTTCTCCTGTCCTGTATACTCGTGTAATCCTCAGTATCTGTATTATTCTGTATATATACACTGCACAGTACCACTTCTCCTGTCCTGTATACTGGGTGTAATCCTCAGTATCTGTATAATTCTGTATATGTATACACTGCACAGTACCACTTCTCCTGTCCTGTATACTGGGTGTAATCCTCAGTATCTGCATTATTCTGTATATATGTACTGCACAGTACCACTTCTCCTGTCCTGTATACTGGGTGTAATCCTCAGTATCTGTATTATTCTGTATATATACACTGCACAGTTCCACTTCTCCTGTCCTGTATACTGGGTGTAATCCTCAGTATCTGTATTATTCTATATATATACACTGCACAGTACCACTTCTCCTGTCCTGTGTACTGGGTGTAATCCTCAGTATCTGTATAATTCTGTATATGTATACACTGCACAGTACCACTTCTCCTGTCCTGTATACTGGGTGTAATCCTCAGTATCTGTATTATTCTGTATATATACACTGCACAGTACCACTTCTCCTGTCCTGTATACTGGGTGTAATCCTCAGTAGCTGTATTATTCTGTATATATATACTGCACAGTACCACTTCTCCTGTCCTGTATACTGGGTGTAATCCTCAGTATATGTATTATTCTGTACATACTCTGCACAGTACCACTTCTCCTGTCCTGTATGCTGGGTGTAATCCTCAGTATCTGTATAATTCTGTATATGTACACACTGCACAGTATCACTTCTCCTGTCCTGTATACTGGGTGTAATCCTCAGTATCTGTATTATTCTGTATATGTATACACTGCACAGTACCACTTCTCCTGTCCTGTATACTGGGTGTAATCCTCAGTATCTGTATTATTCTGTATATGTATACACTGCACAGCACCACTTCTCCTGTCCTGTATGCTGGGTGTAATCCTCAGTATCTGTATTATTCTGTATATGTATGCACTGCACAGTACCACTTCTCCGGTCCTGTTGTCAGAGTTGGAATTGGACTTTAGGATTTTCAGTATTTAAATGTTGTTTAAATTGATTATCCTCAATATGGAGTCATCACTTCTCTTCAGTATTGGTGATGACTTTCCCTTCGCTGTGGATTTGACCGCTGGGACCCCACAATCCCGGGAAACATAGCTTTGAAGAGTAATATGTAAATGGAGCTGCGGTTGATTACTCCCTCTGCTGCACCATTCACATGTGGCTCTTCAGATAACGACTTTGAGAAAGAGGTGAAATTTCACTGATCGGGACTGATAGATGTTATAGTATGTGGGCTGCTGGGACTTGTTTTCCAGGGCTGCTTTTTGGTCCCAGTCCGGCCCTGCCTTCATCAGTATGATCATGACCACACCAGATAGTGTTCTGGGTTTATTATTTTAGTGGTTAAAAAAATAAATAAAACCTTGTAAGGAGAAATAACAATAAAAATTGTAACCATTTTCTGACAGCTATAACATTCCGGGATGAGATGACGTTTTTATTGACACTATTCTTGGATCGCTCTGACATATTGTTTTTTTACTGCATTTTTTGTGGAGTTGCAATGATCAAAAAAAAATTGAGATTTTATTTTTATAAAAATTCTGTTTATTGTGTTTGTTTTACCAATTGATTTCATTAAATGTATATTTTGATAGATGGGAATCTTATGTATATGCAGATACCACATGTGTATTTTTTTATCATTTTTGTTAGGGAGGTGGAAGGGGTGATTACAATTATTTTATTTTTTCATATTTTTGAATGCTTTCTTTTACTGTGTGTAAATATTATTATTATTTTATTATTATCATGTTGTTATATTATATCATATTATTATATTATTATTATATTATATATTACTACTTATTATTATTAGTAATAATACTGTGTGTATTAATAATAATATTATTACACTTTTTGACTGTTTATTAAAAATAATTTATTATATTTTGTAATACTTCTTCACTGTGTTTATTCATAATAATATATTATATTTTTAATGTATTTTTTAATTGTATTTCAGAAAAACTAATTTATTATTATTATATTTTAATATTTTGTTACTGTATTTATTAATAATAATATATTTTATTAGATTATATTTGTAATACTTTTTACTGTGTTTATTAATAATAATATTATATTTTTATACTTTTTTACTGAGTTTATTAATGATATTTTTAATTCACTATTTACTGTTTATTGAAAATAATTTAAATAATTTATTATTATTATATTTTTAAAAGATTTTGCCATGTTTATTAATAATAATATATTATTATATTCTTAATACTTTTTATTGGTTATAAATAATAAATATTATTATAAATAATAATATTGTATTATTAAATATTTTTTACTGTGTTTATTAATAATAATATATTATTATTATATTTTAATATGTTTTTTGCTGCATATAATAATAATAAATTGTTATTATTACATTAGATTTTTAATACTTTTCTTGTGTTTATTAATAATATAATTAGTATTATTATGTTGTATACTTTTTTGTTTATTAATAATATATAGTGTAATAGTGTTATTCTTTTTACTGTGTGTATTAATAATAATATTTTATTATTATATTTGTCTTTTTTTACTGTGTATAATAATATGTTATTATTACATTATATTTTTAATACTTATGTTGTGTTTATTAATAATATAATTTGTATTATTATATTTTCATACTTTTTTACTGTTTATTATATTTTTATTGTATTATTTACAGTTTATTAATAATAGTAATATTATTAATAATGAATACTTTTAGGCAATTTATTAATAATAATATACTATAATATTTTTTTTACTTTTCTTACTGTTTATTATTAATATTGTTTTATTATTGTTTTTTATTTTATGTTTGCTGTTTATCTATAATCGTACAATTATTATTTTATATTTTTATTACTATTATTTATTGATAATAATATGATTATTATATTATTTATTTCATTTTACTGTTTATCAATAATAGTGTTATTATATATTATTTTTTTATACATGTATATATATATATTAAATACTGTATTTTTTACTGATCCCTCTATGGGCCTGTGATCATCCGATCCATAGTAAATCCCATGTTCTCCATTGATGCCCGGTGACAGGGCGCTGTGATGGTCTCCAGCGCACCCCCCGTTGCCATAGCGACAGCTCGATGGTGCATAAAGCGGCCGCCCCCACTAGAGGAATTGACACTGCGGGTTTCTATAGATCCCAGCCTCGGTCATGAAGGGGTTAATGACGCAGAACAGAGACCGCATCCCTTTAAATCCATAGGAGACGGATGTAAGATGACCCCGCCCCCTGCTACATCCTGGCCACGCCCCCTGCTACATCGTCCCCCGCTACATGGTCTGACCCCGCCCCCTGCTACATCGTCTGATCCCGCCCCGTCCTGTCTGTGACCTGACCTCACTCCACACTCCAGAGCCCTCCCACCGACGTCACCGCTGCTAACCCCGCCTATTCAATCACACACTTCCTCTTCCTTCCACTCCTGCAGCCTGAGCACCCGCCCCCTCCTGTGTGATTGCCATCTTGATTCCACCAATCAGAGCCCAGATAAGGTTTTTCTTGCTCACGCGCAGCCAATGGGCTGCAGGCCTGTTGTGCAGGGGGCGGGCTCTAGAGGCGTGTGCAGCCGGGTTCGGGGAAACAAAGAGAAAAAAAAAAGAGGGAGTGGGAAGCGAGGAAAAGTGCAGCGGCCGGGCGCGGGCGGAGGAGCCGTGCGGGCGGGCGGGGGATGTGTGCGGGCTCCATGAGTTGATTGTCCGCTGTCCGAGCGCGCTGTGATCGCCATGCCGGGCGGCGGGGGAGGCGGCACTGCGGCCGCCTGGACTCCGGAGCTGGAGGAGATCGGGTGAGGCTGGCCGCACTGGAGGCCCCGGCCGAGGCGGAGGATGAGGACAGGCCCGGGGAGGAGGAGGCGGCCGTGTATCCAGAGGAGCTGCTGCTGTTGGGGCCGCAGTACCCGGAGCAGGCCGCCGTCACCGTGCGCAGGAAGAGCGTCAACACCAACGAGCTGGTCCCGGTGCCAGCTCCGAGCACGTCGCCGAGATTGTGGGGAGGCAGGGTGAGTGTGCCCGGGGAGAGGAGAGAGAGAGAGAGTGCCCGGGGAGAGGAGAGAGAGAGTGAGTGCCCGGGGAGAGGAGAGAGAGAGTGAGTGCCCGGGGAGAGGAGAGAGAGAGAGTGTGCCCGGGGAGAGGAGAGAGAGAGAGTGTGCCCGGAAGAGAGAGGAGAGAGAGTGGTCGGGAGAGGAGAGAGAGAGAGTGTGCCCGGGGAGAGGAAAGGCAGAGGAGAGAGAGAGTTGTGCCCGGGGAGAGGAGAGAGAGAGAGAGAGTGCCGGGGAGAGGAGGAGAGAGTCGAGAGAGGAGAGGTGTGTGCCCGGGGAGAGGAGGAGAGAGAGAGAGAGTGAGTGCCCGGGGAGGAGAGAGAGGTGCGGAGAGAGAGAGAGATGTGTGCCCGGGAGGGGAGGAGTGGTGGGAGAGAGAGAGGAAGTGTGTGCCCGGGGAGAGGAGAGAGAGAGAGAGTGTGTGCCCGGGGAGAGGAGAGAGAGAGAGAGTGTGTGCCCGGGGAGAGGAGAGAGAGATGGCCGAGAGGGAGAGAGGAGTGTGTGCCCGGGGAGAGGAGAGAGAGAGAGAGTGTGTGCCCGGGGAGAGGAGAGAGAGAGAGAGTGTGTGCCCGGGGAGAGGAGAGAGAGAGAGAGTGTGTGCCCGGGGAGAGGAGAGAGAGAGAGAGTGTGTGCCCGGGGAAGGGAGAGGAGAGAGTCGAGAGAAGAGAGATGTGTGCCCGGGGAGAGGAGAGAGAGAGATGGGAGAGGAGAGAGTGGAGTGTGGCCCGGGGGACGAGGAGGAGAGAGAGAGAGAGTGTGTGCCCGGGGAGAGGAGAGAGAGAGAGAGTGTGTGCCCGGGGAGAGGAGAGAGAGAGAGAGTGTGTGCCCGGGGAGAGGAGAGAGGAGAGAGAGTGTGTGCCCGGGGAGAGGAGAGAGAGAGAGAGTGTGTGCCCGGGGAGAGGAGAGAGAGAGAGAGTGTGTGCCCGGGGAGAGGAGAGAGAGAGAGAGTGTGTGCCCGGAGAGGGGAGAGAGGAGAGGAGAGAGAGAGAGTGTGTGCCCGGGGAGAGGAGAGAGAGAGAGAGTGTGTGCCCGGGGAGAGGAGAGAGAGAGAGAGTGTGTGCCCGGGGAGAGGGAGAGAGAGAGAGAGTGTGTGCCCGGGGGAGGGAGAGAGAGAGAGTGTGCCGGGAGAGGGAGAGAGAGAGGTGTGTGCCCGGGGAGGGGAGAGAGAGAGAGAGTGTGTGCCCGGGGAGGAGGAGAGAGAGAAGAGAGTGTGTGCCCGGGGAGAGGGAGAGAGAGAGAGAGTGTGTGCCCGGGGAGAGGAGAGAGAGAGAGAGTGTGTGCCCGGGGAGAGGAGAGAGAGAGAGGTGTGTGCCCGGGGAGAGGAGGAGAGAGAGAGAGTGTGTGCCCGGGGAGAGGGAGAGAGAGAGAGTGTGTGCCCGGGGAGAGGGAGAGAGAGAGAGTGTGTGCCCGGGGAGAGGGGAGAGAGAGAGAGTGTGTGCCCGGGGAGAGGGAGAGAGAGAGAGAGTGTGTGTGCCCGGGGAGAGGGGAGAGAGAGAGAGTGTGTGCCCGGGGGAGGGAGAGAGAGAGGTGTGCCGGGAGAGGAGGAGGAGAGAGTGTGTGCCCGGGGAGAGGAGAGAGAGAGTGTGTGCCGGGGAGAGAGAGGAGAGAGAGTGTGTGCCCGGGGAGAGGGAGAGAGAGAGAGTGTGTGCCCGGGGAGAGGGAGAGAGAGAGAGAGTGTGTGCCCGGGGAGAGGAGGGAGAGAGAGAGAGTGTGTGCCCGGGGAGAGGAGAGAGAGAGAGAGTGTGTGCCCGGGGAGAGGAGAGAGAGAGAGAGTGTGTGCCCGGGGAGAGGAGAGAGAGAGAGAGTGTGTGCCCGGGGAGAGGAGAGAGAGAGGAGAGTGTGTGCCCGGGGAGAGGAGAGAGAGAGAGAGTGTGTGCCCGGGGAGAGGAGAGAGAGAGAGTGTGTGCCCGGGGAGAGGAGAGAGAGAGAGAGTGTGTGCCCGGGGAGAGGAGAGAGAGAGAGAGTGTGTGCCCGGGGAGAGGAGAGAGAGAGAGAGAGTGTGTGCCCGGGGAGAGGAGAGAGAGAGAGAGAGGTGTGTGCCCGGGGAGAGGAGAGAGAGAGAGAGTGTGTGCCCGGGGAGGGAGAGAGAGAGGAGAGTGTGTGCCGGGGAGAGGAGAGAGAGGAGAGAGTGTGGCCGGGGAGGGGAAGAGAGAGAGAGAGTGTGTGCCCGGGGAGAGGAGAGAGAGAGAGAGTGTGTGCCGGGGAGAGGAGGAGAGAGAGAGAGTGTGTGCCCGGGGAGAGGGAGAGAGAGAGAAGTGTGTGCCCGGGGAGGAGAGAGAGAGAGAGAGGGTGTGCCCGGGGAGAGGAGAGAGAGAGAGAGGTTGTGTGCCGGGGAGAGGAGAGAGAGAGAGAGTGTGTGCCCGGGGAGAGGAGAGAGAGAGAGAGTGTGTGCCCGGGGAGAGGAGAGAGAGAGAGAGAGTGTGTGCCCGGGGAGAGGAGAGAGAGAGAGAGAGTGTGTGCCCGGGGAGAGGAGAGAGAGGAAAGAGAGTGTGTGCCCGGGGAGAGGAGAGAGAGAGAGAGAGTGTGTGCCCGGGGAGAGGAGAGAGAGAGAGAGTGTGTGCCCGGGGAGAGGAGAGAGAGAGAGAGTGTGTGGCCCGGGGAGAGGAGAGAGAGAGAGAGAGTGTGTGCCCGGGGAGAGGAGAGAGAGAGAGAGTGTGTGCCCGGGGAGAGGAGAGAGAGAGAGAGTGTGTGCCCGGGGAGAGGAGAGAGAGAGAGAGGTGTGTGCCCGGGGAGAGGAGAGAGAGAGAGAGAGTGTGTGCCCGGGGAGAGGAGAGAGAGAGAGAGTGTGTGCCCGGGGAGAGGAGAGAGAGAGAGAGTGTGTGCCCGGGGAGAGGAGAGAGAGAGAGAGTGTGTGCCCGGGGAGAGGAGGAGAGAGAGAGAGTGTGTGCCCGGGGAGAGGAGAGAGAGAGAGAGTGTGTGCCCGGGGAGAGGAGAGAGAGAGAGAGTGTGTGCCCGGGGAGAGGAGAGAGAGAGAGAGTGTGTGCCGGGAGAGGAGAGAGAGGAGAGTGTGTGCCCGGGGAGAGAGAGAGAGAGAGAGAGAGTGTGTGCCCGGGGAGAGGAGAGAGAGAGAGAGTGTGTGCCCGGGGAGAGGAGAGAGAGGAGAGAGGTGTGTGCCCGGGGAGAGGAGAGAGAGAGAGAGTGTGTGCCCGGGGAGAGGAGAGAGAGAGAGGAGTGTGTGCCCGGGGAGAGGAGAGAGAGAGAGAGTGTGTGCCCGGGGAGAGGAGAGAGAGAGAGAGTGTGTGCCCGGGGAGAGGAGAGAGAGAGAGAGTGTGTGCCCGGGGAGAGGAGAGAGAGAGAGAGTGTGTGCCCGGGGAGAGGAGAGAGAGAGAGAGTGTGTGCCCGGGGAGAGGAGAGAGAGAGAGAGTGTGTGCCCGGGGAGAGGAGAGAGAGAGAGAGTGTGTGCCCGGGGAGAGGAGAGAGAGAGAGAGTGTGTGCCCGGGGAGAGGAGAGAGAGAGAGAGTGTGTGCCCGGGGAGAGGAGGAGAGAGTGAGAGAGAAGAGTGAGTGTGCCCGGGGAGAGGAGAGAGAGAGAGAGTGTGTGCCCGGGGAGAGGAGAGAGAGAGAGAGTGTGTGCCCGGGGAGAGGAGAGAGAGAGAGAGTGTGTGCCCGGGGAGAGGAGAGAGAGAGAGAGTGTGTGCCCGGGGAGAGGGAGGGGAGGGGGGAGAGAGAGAGAGAGTGTGTGCCCGGGGAGAGGAGAGAGAGAGAGAGAGTGTGTGCCCGGGGAGGAGAGAGAGAGAGGAGAGTGTGTGCCCGGGGAGAGGAGAGAGAGAGAGAGAGTGTGCCCGGGGAGAGGAGAGAGAGAGAGTGCAGAGGAGAGAGAGAGAGAGTGTGCCCGGGGAGAGGAGAGAGAGAGAGAGAGAGAGAGAGAGTGTTGCCCGGGGAGAGGAGAGAGAGAGAGAGAGAGAGAGAGAGAGAGTGTGCCCGGGAGAGGAGAGAGAGAGAGAGAGAGAGAGGAGAGTGTGCCCGGGGAGAGGAGAGAGAGAGAGGAGAGAGAGAGAGTGTGCCCGGGGAGAGGAGAGTGAGAGAGAGAGTGTGTGTGCCCGGGAGAGAGGAGAGAGAGAGAGAGTGTGTGGCCCGGGGAGAGGAGAGAGAGAAGAGAGAGTGTGCCCGGGGAGAGGAGAGAGAGAGAGAGGGAGTGTGTGCCCGGGGAGAGGAGAGAGAGAGAGAGTGTGTGCCCGGGGAGAGGAGAGAGAGAGAGAGTGTGTGCCCGGGGAGAGGAGAGAGAGAGAGAGTGTGTGCCCGGGGAGAGGAGAGAGAGAGAGAGTGTGTGCCCGGGGAGAGGAGAGAGAGAGAGAGTGTGTGCCCGGGGAGGGAGAGAGAGAGAGAGTGTGTGCCCGGGGAGAGGAGAGAGAGAGAGAGTGTGTGCCCGGGGAGAGGAGAGAGAGAGAGAGTGTGTGCCCGGGGAGAGGAGAGAGAGAGAGAGTGTGTGCCCGGGGAGAGGAGAGAGAGAGAGAGTGTGTGCCCGGGGAGAGGAGAGAGAGAGAGAGTGTGTGCCCGGGGAGAGGAGAGATGAGAGGAGAGGAGTGTGCCCGGGGAGAGGAGAGAGAGAGAGAGAGTGTGCCCGGGGAGAGGAGAGAGAGAGAGAGAGAGAGAGAGAGAGTGTGCCCGGGGAGAGGAGAGAGAGATGAGAGAGAGAGAGAGAGAGTGTGCCCGGGGAGAGGAGAGAGAGAGAGAGAGAGAGAGAGAGAGTGTGCCCGGGGAGAGGAGAGAGAGAGAGAGAGAGAGAGAGAGTGTGCCCGGGGGAGGAGGAGAGAGAGAGAGAGGAGAGAGAGAGAGTGTGCCCGGGGAGAGGAGAGAGAGAGAGAGAGAGAGTGTGCCCGGGGAGAGGAGAGAGAGAGAGAGAGAGAGTGTGCCCGGGGAGAGGAGAGGAGAGAGAGAGAAATCAATTATTTGCTGTTTTCAGTTTTTGGTGAAATTCAATTCCACTCTTCTCGGTTCCATAATATCAGGGTCTTGTACAGATATAACACTGTTTACAGCTAAGGCCTTGTAACAATCCTCTTGATGTTGGGGACATGCTGGGAGTTGTAGTTTGTGGTCATTTAACGAATCCCTTCCACAGGTGTCAGACTACCTGAGTTAGGGTGCTTTCACATCTGCGTTTTTCATAATTCGCGGCAGATGCGGTGAAAAAACCGCATCTGCCGCGTTTGCCGCATAACGGTTCCACTTGCGGCACGGTTGCGGTTTTTTCCATAGGAAGTATAGGGGGACTTGCGGCAGATGCGGCAAGTGCGGTATTGCACTTGCGGCAGGTGCGGCAGAGAAAAAAACCGCAGTAAGCCGCGTTTTTTTTCTCTGCCGCAAGTGCAATACCGCACTTGCCGCATCTGCCGCAAGTCCCCTATACTTCCTATGGAAAAAACCGCAACCGTGCCGCAAGTGGAACCGTTATGCGGCAAACGCGGCAGATGCGGTTTTTTCACCGCATCTGCCGCGAATTACGAAAAACGCTGATGTGAAAGGGCCCTTATACACACCCCCAGTTATCTCATGTGCTGGTGGTTTGTCACAATATATCAGAATCCTTTATAGTGAAACCTCAATGATTCTATTACATTGAACATTTATGGCTCCGACACAATTGTATCACATGGCAGTTGCCCTAGAAGTGACAGCAGAGATGGCGGCACAGAGACAGTGTCCGGTTATTATTTTCTCTACATAATGGAATAGAAGTTGCAGCACATTCTATATCTGGTTTTGTAGCTGTCACCGGGGTTGTGGACACCCTAATTTGTCCCTTTGTTGACCCCCTCATGTTGTGGATTCTGGGGCAGATCTTGGCTTCTCGTGGCCTTCATGTGTTGGGCCACACGACCTCCCAGCTCCTAGGTACCCACTGACTTTTCGGTTCATTCTTTGATTCCTCTTTCATAAGGTTTTACCTTGAGTGTTGGGAAAACGTTGGCATTGTGTAGAGGTTCTTAAAGGGATCATTTTTAGAACCTAAAAGCTGTGACCCTGCCCCCAATCTAACCACAATGGTGACTGACAGATGGCACAGATTGGCTCCAAGGCTTTTGATGGAGGGATGGGGGCTGAAGTAAAGCCAGTATAAACCCAAACTTCTGGTCTGAGCACAATAGGGGATTAGTCCTATACACCCCCTGTAAGACAATGGTACATGGTGGCGGAGATAACGAGGACGGGGCTGTGTGCTGATGAGTGGCCCGGTGAAGGGCAGGCGTTAGTGAGGGTCATGACGATGATGTCATCGTATCTTTATAACATGACATCAATCTTCTGCCCAGAAGTTGCCAGATCATAAAAACTATAGGATAAGATTTCCAGGAATAAGATTATGTAATGGATGTGTAATATGACCTGGAAGGTGTCGCTCCAATGCCAAGAAATCTCCCTCCAGCCACTCTATGTAAACAGCGGCTCATTTTCTGAAGCCACATGGTAAAAAATTAAATCTACTCAAGAACAGAGGGATTTTCTTTCCTCTAGAGCTTACTACTAAGGTTGCCAGGGGAGGCCGACCGGGCAGACAGAACAGCACTTGTATGCACTGTCCTGTAGCTGCCATGTTGCTGCTCCAAGCTGTCCCTCCTAAGGAGCGCCCGTCCACCGGGAATCGGTCCAGACCGGGTAAACAAAACATTCACTTGCCCAAATTCTTTGTTGGGTTGACTCTCTTTTGTGCCGCCACTCTTAGGCACCTTTGTGCCGCCACTCTTAGGACACATTCCCATCTGGAGCTCCCCAGCTAGAAAAGTCAGAGTACTCGATTCTGGGACTGGATGGTCCCCCACTTGTATATTTATCACCCAATAAGAGCTGTGAAGTTGGTAAGCCAAACATCCGACTCCTCAATTTCCCTGAATCCAACTCCACCAAAATGGACGCGGACGCCACAACTCACAGTCCCCTGCAGCCAATCACATATCCCTTTAAAAATGAGCAATAATATAAAGTATCTTCATGATAGAATGTGAGGCAGCACCACTAAGTAGCTGATAACCTCACAAGTTTATGTTTATGAATTCTTATGTCCTTTGGCGCCGTGTTAACCCCTTTAATATTTTTTTTTCCCCCCTTTAGGCTGTAAGATCAAAGCTCTGAGGGCAAAGACGAACACTTACATTAAAACTCCGGTCCGAGGGGAAGAGCCAGTATTTGTCGTCACTGGAAGAAAAGAGGACGTTGCCATGGCCAAAAGAGAGATCCTCTCGGCAGCTGAACACTTTTCTATGATCCGAGCATCTCGTAACAAAAACGGCCCTGCCGTAGGCAGCACCCAGTGTACACCCAACCTTCCAGGTCAAACTACAGTTCAAGTGAGGGTACCCTACCGGGTGGTCGGCCTCGTGGTGGGGCCAAAGGGAGCCACAATAAAACGTATCCAACAGCAAACCCACACCTACATTGTCACTCCGAGCCGAGACAAAGAGCCGGTGTTCGAGGTCACTGGGATGCCCGAGAACGTAGATCGGGCCCGAGAGGAGATAGAGATGCACATAGCCATGCGCACCGGAAACTTCATCGAGCTGAATGAAGAAAACGACTTCCACTATAATGGTACAGATGTCAGCTTTGAAGCAAGCGGGCTGGCGGCCAACTGGTTGAATGCCAACGCCACCGCTCCAGGCCGGACCAAAATGGTCTCCAACTATCGCAACGATAGCTCCAGTTCTTTAGGCAGTGGCTCCACAGATTCCTACTTCGGAAGTAACAGGTTAGCCGACTTTAGCCCAACAAGCCCGTTCAGCGCAAGTAATTTCTGGTTTGGAGAAACCGTGCCCGCCATGGGCGCTGAAGATCTCACCGACACCTCTGCCTTTGATCCAGTACCATCTCCTTCCGAGACTATCTGGGCTCCTTTCGACGCAGCCAATTCCATCTCCAGCTATGGAAACGAGGTCGCCACAAAATCTCAGCGCCGGGGCAGCATGTCTCCCACTTTTCCCGAGGGGTTGGAGTACCCTCTCCCAAGAAGTATTAGAAGTGACCTTTCAAGCACAAACGAGGGTGGGCTTCCCATCTACATCCCGGCCTTCTCCAATGGTACCAACAGCTACTCTTCTTCCAGCGGCGGCTCCACGTCCAGTTCTCCACCCGAGACCAGGCGGAAGCACGACTGTGTCATCTGCTTCGATAACGAGGTCATCGCCGCCCTGGTTCCCTGCGGCCACAACTTCTTCTGCATGGAATGTGCTAACAAGATCTGCCAGAAGGATGTGCCCCTGTGCCCGGTCTGCCAGTCTCCGGTCAACCAGGCCATACAAATACATTCTTAAATGTATTGCAGATATTTATACAAAAACAGAACACTCTATAGCAATCTTCCTCTAACACATAAATATATATATATATATAAATCTATATAGTCGCATCTATGGAAAAGGCGAGAGTCAGGCTAAACATAGAGAAAAAAAAAACTGCTGCTACCACCTTTATTATAAAAGTTACCGCATGCCCAGGATGACTTTGGTGGTGTCCAGCTAATTGGCATTAAGATGTTCAATGTTGGTATAGTATACATGGTAAATTATTCTTTCCGGTTAGTTTACATTCACAAATATGTTTACATAGGTGGAAGCAAGCGTCTAGATTTCTATTGTCAATTCCACTGCCTTTTAAGAAGTAATTATTATGAGAATTGATAGAAGTTGCTCCTCGTTTGAACATCTTAAGATGTTAAATTATGTAAAGTCACATGGTTACCTCCAGAGCTGCGTTCGGAATTCTGCAGGTTGGATGTGAAGGTTCTGTCACTCCAGAGCTGCGTTCAGAAATCCACAGGTTGGATGTGAAGGTTTCTGACACTCCAGAGCTGCGTTCAGAATTCTGCAGGTTGGATGTGAAGGTTTCTGACACTCCAGAGCTGCATTCAGAATTCTGCAGGTTGGATGTGAAGGTTCTGACACTCCAGAGCTGCGTTCAGAATTCTGCAGGTTGGATGTGAAGGTTCTGACACTCCAGAGCTGTGTTCAGAATTCTGCAGGCTGGATGTGATTGGTTCTGACACTCTAGATCCGCATTCAGAATACTGCAGGTTGGATGCGATGATTGTCACTCCCTGTTTAGTTCAATGTCCGCAGATAATGTGCTTAATAAATCTGTAGTGCACTGTAAAAAGCCTGAAGAGTGGGGACCACCTTCCCTGCAGAACTCTGGATGCATCTGTTGATGTGGTAAAAGCCTGTCCACACCTTAAAAATATTGGCCAGTTTAAGTTGTTGGATGGGGGGGAAAAAAGTTTGGCCTGTGTGGTCAGTGTTGCACATTCTTTGGTGAAAAATATTATACAGTACCTAACTGATCAATAGAAAATATTCTTTACTTCGGATCAGTTTCAATGATTGGAAGACATTTTAAAAAGTAAATTTTGTATTTTTCTTAGTTTATTGATCAGTTTTTGCAAAGTTAAGAATCTTTTGATCTACTTTATCCACTTATTTCCTTTATTTTCTCCCAAAATTCTTTTCTAACTGCCTTGCTCATGCACTTAGAGGAGCTGATTTGAACTACAACTGTAACAAGAATTCCCTCCCCCACACTTAGTGTTTGGAACAGTGTATGATGCATGGGAGACGCTCACATCGGAGGACGGGTTCTTGGTACAGCTGTAGTTCAAATCAGCTCCTCTTAAGTGCACAAACAAGGCAGTTAAAACAGCAATTTCAAAGGAGAATTGTAAGAGAAAATTAATGATATGAGGTACAAGTGTGAGCGTCCCTGCTGCCTTCCTCCCATACTCCATGCTGGGAAATAATGTCTGAACATCGGAGACACTTGCACCAGAGTATCGATTCAAATCAGCTTCTCTAAGTGCACGAACAAGGCAGTTAAAACAGCACTTTTAGCATGGAATTTTGGTAGAAAATGAAGGATGAGTGTGAGCGTCTCTGCTCTCATCACCCATACTCTATTTTGGGAATAGTGTCTGATCATAGAAGATGCTAGCACCAGAGTACCTATTCAAATCAGCTCCTCTAAGTGCACAAATAAGGCAGTTAAAACAACACAGAATTTTGGGAGAAAATAAGGTATGAGTGTGAGCGTCTGCTCTCCTATTATCCATGTGGGGAATAGTTTGATCTCACACCAGAGGAAGGAATTAAGGTGAGGAGTTGGGAGTGTCTCTGCTCTCCTCCCCTATTTTCCGTTTTGGGAATATGAACATCGGAGATAGTCACATTGGAGGACGGATTCTTGGTACAGCTTCAGGTCAAATCAGCTCCTCTAAGTCCATGAACAAGACAGTTAAAACAACACTTCCAGCACAGAATTTTGGGATAAAATGAAGCAAATTAATATAATGTATATTACAAGTATTCCTAACTTCGCAAAAGCTGGTCAATAATTTAAATACAAATGTTTTTTACTCTTAACGTGCCTCCGCCATGCAGCGCCTGACTCCCCCCGTCCACTTCCTAAAAAATTTGGTGGCATTCTAAGATGTTCAGAAGTGGAGTTGAATGTCAAAAGTTAATGTGGCAGTATTTGCATTTTTGTTTTTTTTTTTCCTGCCCCCACCAAGGGGCGCTCTAGTGGAAACACTACCACAAGGACTGTATCGTTTGCCAGTTTATAGAAACCTCTGGATTTATTTCGAAAGCTTTACAATGCACAACGCAGCGAATAGCGGGAGGCTCCATCCGGCTAGCGGGAGGCTCCATCCGGCTAGCGGGGAGGCTCCATCCGGCTAGCGGGGAGGCTCCATCCGGCTAGCGGGAAGGCTCCATCCGGCTAGCGGGAAGGCTCCATCCGGCTAGCGGAAAGGCTCCATCCGGCTAGCGGAAAGGCTCCATCCGGCTAGCGGTCTGATCAAGTCATTTAACCTGTCCGAGAGAAGAAAAAGTTATTGTAAATGTGAAATAGTTTTTATGAGCCAGCCATGACTTGAATGAATCTTTTAGCTTTATGTAACCAAGGGAAAGGCTGGGAATTTTTTGACTATATTCGCCTATATATTTTTTTTTCTTTTTAATTATTTTAGAGACATAACCTGTCATAAGTGAGTCAACATCGACGCCCTTTTGTGAATCTTGGCAGGTGTACTTTTTTTTTTATTTTATCTTATTTTTTTTTCCTTTTAAATTTTGCATTTCAGCCTGTGGATTTATCTAGTTAAATCTTAAGTCCAAAATATTTATATATATTTTTTTTTGGTGATTTTAAATCGACAAAAACTGAAAAAAAAAAATAAAGAAAACTAAGGATTTTTATATTTTTGAATTTTTTTATTTTTTTTTTCCTTATTTTTCACAAACACAATACTGAAGCTGTACAGTCCGTGTACTGACTATTAAATATAAATCTTTATTTTTTATTTCCACTTGAAGTTACATTTCGTATAAATATATATATAAAAAAAAGTTTACAAGTTTATTGTTCTGGGATTCTTTTTATTTTTTTGGGGGGGGGGGGGGGGAGAGGAGTCGGGTGGGATATATTTGCCTTGATGGCATATTATTATTACTATTATCTAATGTATTGCAAACTTTCGATGCTAATCGCTTGTAGAATAGCGTAAGTCAGTATTGGAACATTTTAGCTGCCGTCTTAGCAAGTTCGCACGAACGTTCGCCAAGCATGTGTTTTATATATTTAACATAAAAAAAATGAAAATAAAAAACTATTAATGCATCGTACACGGCAACTAACAAGCCAAGGAGTTAACCGATACCTTTTAGATGCGTGTACCATTTATAATAACTACAAAACGTTAGTAAGGAAATTCTATTAATATAGTTTAGTATTTGCTAATTTTACTACACTTTTGTTATGTATATGTAGGGAAGTCTAGGGATTATAAATTCAGTTTGAGTAAAGGTTAAAAACCATATATTTTATGATAAAGGGCCTTTAACTTATTACGGCCAAAGCACTGATATTATATATTTGCTGTAAAGAGAATTATAAGAGTTTTATTTTTTGGATATTAAACGTTAATAAAGACATGTTTCCATTAACTTATTTCTGCCTCTTATTGACAAGTCTGTGAAATGGAATTTTCTTTAAAATGTGAGAACACTATACACTACACCACACAGCAGACAATCCAAATATACTACTATTATAGTCTTGCATGTAGCGCCATATAGAAATATTGTCCAACATCTTGCCATAATGACCATCATCCTGGCCCCTCCTTGTAGTAATGTCCCCATCCTGGTCCTCATTTTGTTCTGCTTTTTATAGTAATGTCCCCATTCTGTTCCACTTCTTGTAGTAATGCCCCCATCCTGGTCCTCTCCTTGTAGTAAATGTCCTCATCTTGTACTAATATCCTTTATCTTGTAATATCCCCATCCTGCTCCCCTTCTTGTAGTAATATCCCCCATCTTTCTCTCCTTGTAGTAATGTGTCCCTATCCTTGTCCTCTCCTTGTAGTTATGTGCCCCTTTCCTTGTCCTCTTCTTGTAGCAATGTGCCCTTAGCCTTGTCCTCTTCTTGTAGTAATGTGCCCCTATCCTTGTTCTCCTCTTGTAGTAATGTGCCCCTATCCTTGTTCTCCTCTTGTAGCAATGTGCCCCTGTCCTTGTTCTCCTCTTGTAGCAATGTGCCCCTGTCCTTTTTCTCCTCTTGTAGCAATGTGCCCCTGTCCTTGTTCTCCTCTTGTAGCAATGTGCCCCTGTCCTTGTTCTCCTCTTGTAGCAATGTGCCCCTGTCCTTGTTCTCCTCTTGTAGCAATGTGCCCCTGTCCTTGTTCTCCTCTTGTAGCAATGTGCCCCTGTCCTTGTTCTCATCTTGTAGCAATGTGCCCCTGTCCTTGTTCTCATCTTGTAGCAATGTGCCCCTGTCCTTGTTCTCCTCTTGTAGCAATGTGCCCTGTCCTTGTTCTCCTCTTGTAGCAATGTGCCCCTGTCCTTGTTCTCCTCTTGTAGCAATGTGCCCCTGTCCTTGTTCTCCTCTTGTAGCAATGTGCCCCTGTCCTTGTTCTCCTCTTGTAGCAATGTGCCCCTGTCCTTGTTCTCCTCTTGTAGCAATGTGCCCCTGTCCTTGTTCTCATCTTGTAGCAATGTGCCCCTGTCCTTGTTCTCATCTTGTAGCAATGTGCCCCTGTCCTTGTTCTCATCTTGTAGCAATGTGCCCCTGTCCTTGTTCTCCTCTTGTAGCAATGTGCCCCTGTCCTTGTTCTCCTCTTGTAGCAATGTGCCCCTGTCCTTGTTCTCCTCTTGTAGCAATGTGCCCCTGTCCTTGTTCTCCTCTTGTAGCAATGTGCCCCTGTCCTTGTTCTCATCTTGTAGCAATGTGCCCCTGTCCTTGTTCTCATCTTGTAGCAA
The DNA here is from genome assembly GCA_033576535.1 of Allobates femoralis. Classification (NCBI taxonomy): domain Eukaryota; kingdom Metazoa; phylum Chordata; class Amphibia; order Anura; family Aromobatidae; genus Allobates; species Allobates femoralis. The sequence continues at coordinate 843,459,200 of JARQOC010000003.1, forward strand.
TGTGCCCCTGTCCTTGTTCTCATCTTGTAGCAATGTGCCCCTGTCCTTGTTCTCCTCTTGTAGCAATGTGCCCCTGTCCTTGTTCTCATCTTGTAGCAATGTGCCCCTGTCCTTGTTCTCATCTTGTAGCAATGTGCCCCTGTCCTTGTTCTCATCTTGTAGCAATGTGCCCCTGTCCTTGTTTCCTCTTGTAGCAATGTGCCCCTATCCTTGTTCTCATCTTGTAGCAATGTGCCCTTATCCTTGTTCTCATCTTGTAGCAATGTGCCCCTATCCTTGTTCTCATCTCGTAGTAATGTGCCCCTATCCTTGTCCTCATCTCGTAGTAATGTGCCCCTATCCTTGTCCTCATCTCGTAGTAATGTGCCCCTATCCTTGTCCTCATCTCGTAGTAATGTGCCCCTATCCTTGTCCTCTCCTTGTAGTAATGTGCCCCTATCCTTGTCCTCATCTCGTAGTAATGTGCCCCTATCCTTGTCCTCATCTCGTAGTAATGTGCCCCTATCCTTGTCCTCATCTCGTAGTAATGTGCCCCTATCCTTGTCCTCATCTCGTAGTAATGTGCCCCTATCCTTGTCCTCATCTCGTAGTAATGTGCCCCTATCCTTGTCCTCATCTCGTAGTAATGTGCCCCTATCCTTGTCCTCATCTCGTAGTAATGTGCCCCTATCCTTGTCCTCATCTCGTAGTAATGTGCCCCTATCCTTGTCCTCATCTCGTAGTAATGTGCCCCTATCCTTGTCCTCATCTCGTAGTAATGTGCCCCTATCCTTGTCCTCATCTCGTAGTAATGTGCCCCTATCCTTGTCCTCATCTCGTAGTAATGTGCCCTATCCTTGTCCTCTCCTTGTAGTAATGTGCCCCTATCCTTGTCCTCATCTCGTAGTAATGTGCCCCTATCCTTGTCCTCATCTCGTAGTAATGTGCCCCTATCCTTGTCCTCATCTCGTAGTAATGTGCCCCTATCCTTGTCCTCATCTCGTAGTAATGTGCCCCTATCCTTGTCCTCATCTCGTAGTAATGTGCCCCTATCCTTGTCCTCATCTCGTAGTAATGTGCCCCTATCCTTGTCCTCATCTCGTAGTAATGTGCCCCTATCCTTGTCCTCTCCTTGTAGTAATGTGCCCCTTTCCTTGTTGTCTCTCCCATTTTTGTAGTAATGGCCCCTATTGTGTAGTTTTTCACACATGCAAAGAACGATACTTCTCACCTGTAGTTAATTTCTGTGGCGCCCTCTTTTCTGCATGTGGGACACACAATAGACCCCATGACAATCGTGGCCGGGTCCAGGGAGCCGCTGAGATCCATGCTTTAGTTGAATATGCTCACATTCAATTGATACATATTGCAATTCTGCGCAGAGACAAGCTCTGTTATACCAATGGCAGTTGCCGGCCAATCAGAGGCCAACAGCTTAGGTTATATGCTGATGTCAGCTGCTGGCCTCTGATTGGCTGGCAACTGTCGTTGGTGTACTTGAGAAGAGCTTGTCCCTGACTGCAACAGAAATACATAACGAATGCGCTCTGATGGGTGCAACTCAAGTACTGAGTTTAATAGAAGTCAATGGGGAACTTGAGATCTGAATGTGAGAATTTTCTTTCTTTTCTGAATGAAACTAACTTTATTAACCCCTTCACCACCAATCGGTTTTTCGTTTTTGCCTCCCCCTCTTTTCAAGAGTCAGAACTTTATTTTTCCGTTACTATAGACATACAGTAGCAAGCAGCGGTTTTTTTCGCGGCCGCACCTGCTGCAAGTGCCGAAACCGCACTTGCCGCATCTGCTGCACCCTTACCGCAAGCCCCATAGACATTGCATGGGGCTTGCCGCAAGTGTCGCGGTTATGCGGTAATCGCGGCAGATGCGGTTTTTTCACCGCATCTGCAGCGATTTGAAAAAAACGCTGATGTGAAAGGGACCTTAGGAGAACTTGCAGAATGTTTGTTGGCCTCTAGCGCCTCTATAGAATCTTATAAGAACCAACTGTCATCCTCTGTCTCAGTAATGGGGGGGAAATCTGTCTTCACTGAACACAGAGGAGAAAGAATCCAATTCCTCTGATGCTATGTATTGCAAAGTTTCTTATATTGAATCTGTCAGGTCACAAGTCCATATACAACTGCTATCATTTTCTAATTCCTCGCTCTAATCTCTCTTTTTATGTATTTCTTTTATTCATATTCCCATCCTAACTTCTGTAAGCGTCAAATAAAGAGATTAATTCCATCTGTCACAGTGAATGATCCACTTAGCTCTCTTCTGTCTACTCCCCATAGGATGAATATTCATGTCATATATTTACATCACTGCACAGGACATCGGTTGGGGGGGGGGGGGCGGGGTTGCATACTCCTCTCTGTGTTTGCAGGCAAGAAAGAGGTCAAATACAACACAGAAACTGTCACAGCAGGGATTCCTGCTTACAGAAACAAATGGAGTCTAGATAAGGCAGACCTGTAATACCTTTTTCCCTCCATCTCCTGAACAGAAGCTCCTATTGAAACTGAAACCTGACACTGCACTAAGAGCAAAGGGAGGAGAGAGGTGCTGTGAGGGAGTGCATAATTACATGACATTTTATAACCCAGCCGGACTAATCTTCTGTGCTTATAATGGACAGGACTAATGCAACAGCTCCCTGCAGGGTCTGACAATGCTGATAACATGGAAGCTACTAAGGGTAGAATAATGATTTTACATGTTTTTAAAAGATCTACCCAGGCCCTATTCAAGGGTAATATTAGTATCATACTGAAAAATGACCTGACAATGTCCCTTTAATTTCATATGTACTATTGATTTAGCAAATTAAAATTAAAGTGACAGATATAGATGGGGCCCTCCTGCGACTTAGGTATAAATTATAGATGGTCCCCCCTCCCTGGGTGATGTAGGGTATAACTAGATAGTTCTGCACATAACGGCCTGATCTGTAATTCAGAAGTCTGAAAAAATTGAAAAGTTGGGTACTTACTCCCAGAGAGCCGCAGTGGCTCCCTAAGTGGCTTTCACCACACTTTCTTTAAATCTGATAGAATATATATCTATTATATAATTGCCGTAGCGACTTCCGTCGCATATGGTGCCACTTCCGTGGCTTTGTTCGGATCCATGGCTCCGGGGGCGGCGATGACTATCTCCAAGATGGCGTCCGGGAACTCTCGCGAGACTTCCCGGACGCCATATTGGATCCTGAACTCCAGGGGCGGCGACATAGCGGCGGAGGACGATACACCTGCATCGCGCCGCTGGAGCCCGGACAGGTAAGAATAACATATGCTTTGCTATTTGGAACCCCTGCCGTCTACAAGACAGGAGGGAGAGAGGGGAGCACTGGGGCCTGCAAGGGGGACACCAGCACACTCACCTCTGTGCGCATACTACCTGCGACACCATTGTCACCTCCGTGTGTATACCACCTGCAGCACCATTGTCACCTCTGTCTGTATACCACCTGCAGGACCATTGTCACCTCTGTGTGTATACCACCTGCAGCACGATTGTCACCTCTGTGCGCATGCTACCTGCAGCACCATTGTCACCTCTGTGCGCATTCTATCTGCAGCACCATTGTCACCTCTGCGCATGCTACCTGCAGCACCATTGTCACCTCTGCGCATGCTACCTGCAGCACCATTGTCACCTCTGTGCGCATGCTACCTGCAGCACCATTGTCACCTCTGTGCGCATTCTACCTGCAGCACCATTGTCACCTCTGCGCATGCTACCTGCAGCACCATTGTCACCTCTGCGCATGCTACCTGCAGCACCATTGTCACCTCTGTGTGTATACCACCTGCAGCACCATTGTCACCTGTCTGTATACCACCTGCAGCACCATTGTCACCTCTGTGCGCATGCTACCTGCAGCACCATTGTCACCTCTGCGCATGCTACCTGCAGCACCATTGTCACCTCTGCGCATGCTACCTGCAGCACCATTGTCACCTCTGTGTGTATACCACCTGCAGCACCATTGTCACCTGTCTGTATACCACCTGCAGCACCATTGTCACCTCTGTGCGCATGCTACCTGCAGCACCATTGTCACCTCTGTGCGCATGCTACCTGCAGCACCATTGTCACCTCTGTGCGCAAGCTACCTGCAGCACCATTGTCACCTCTGTGCGCATTCTACCTGCAGCACCATTGTCACCTCTGTGCGCATGCTACCTAAAGCAGCAGTGTCACCTGTGTGTATAGTACCACCAGCATCACCACTATCACCTGTTTATAGTACCACCAGCAGTCTCACCTGTGTGTATTGTACCAGCAGCATTGTCACCTGTGTGTATAGTACCACCAGCATCAGCACTGTCACCTGTGTGTATTGTACCAGCAGCACTGTCACCTGTGTGTATAGTACCAGCAGCATTGTCACCTGTGTGTATAGTACCACCAGCATCAGCACTGTCACCTGTGTGTATTGTACCAGCAGCACTGTCGCCTGTGTGTATAGTACCAGCAGCATTGTCACCTCTGTGAGCATGCTACCTGCAGCACCATTGTCACCTCTGTGCGCATGCTACCTGCGGCACCATTGTCGCCTCTCTGCGCATGCTACCTGCGGCACCATTGTCACCCCTGTGCGCATGCTACCTGCAGCACCATTGTCACCTCTGTGCGCATGCTACCTGCAGAACCATTGTCACCTCTGTGCGCATGCTACCTGCAGCACCATTTTCACCTCTGTGCGCATGCTACCTGCAGCACCATTGTCACCTCTGTGCGCATGCTACCTGCAGCACCATTGTCTGTGCGCATGCTACCTGCAGCACCATTGTCACCTCTGTGCGCATGCTACCTGTGGCACCATTGTCACCTCTCTGCGCATGCTACCTGCAGCACCATTTTCTCCTCTGTGCACATGCTACCTGCAGCACCATTGTCACCTCTCTGCGCATGCTACATGCAGCACCATTGTCACCTCTGTGCGCATACTACCTGCAGCACCATTGTCACCTCTGTGTGTACGTAATACCATCAGCATTGTCACCTCTGTGCGCATGCTACCTGCAGCACCATTGTCACCTCTGTGCGCATGCTACCTGCAGCACCATTGTCACCTCTGCGCATACTACCTGCAGCACCATTGTCACCTCTCTGCGCATGCTACCTGCAGCAACATTGTCACCTCTATGCGCATACTACCTGCAGTACCATTGTCACCTCTGTGTGTACATAGTACCAGCAGCATTGTCACCTCTGTGCGCATGCTACCTGCAGCACCATTGTCACCTCTGTGCGCATGCTACCTGCAGCACCATTGTCACCTCTCTGCGCATACTACCTGCAGCACCATTGTCACCTCTGTCTCCATACTACCTACAGCACCATTGTCACCTCTCTGCGCATACTACCTGCAGCACCATTGTCACCTCTCTGCGCATACTACCTGCAGCACCATTGTCACCTCTGCGCATGCTACCTGCAGCACCATTGTCATCTCTATGCGCATACTACCTGCAGTACCATTGTCACCTCTGTGTGTACATAGTACCAGCAGCATTGTCACCTCTGTGCGCATGCTACCTGCAGCACCATTGTCACCTCTGTGCGCATACTACCTGCAGCACCATTGTCACCTCTGTGTGTACATAGTACCAGCAGCATTGTCACCTCTGTGCGCATGCTACCTGCAGCACCATTGTCACCCCTCTGCGCATACTACCTGCAGCACCATTGTCACCTCTGTCTCCATACTACCTACAGCACCATTGTCACCTCTCTGCGCATACTACCTGCAGCACCATTGTCACCTTTCTGCGCATACTACCTGTAGCACCATTGTCACCTCTGTGTGCATACTACCTGCAGCACCATTCTCACTTCTGTCTGTACATAGTACCAGCAGCACTGTCACCTCTGTGTGTATTCTACTAACCGCACTGTCACCTGTGTGTATACTACCACCAGCATCAGCACTGTCACCTGTGTGTATACTACCACCAGCACTGTCACCTGTGTGTATTGTACCAGCAGCATTGTCACCTGTGTGTATAGTACCACCAGCATCACCACTGTCACCTCTGTATAGTACCACCAGCACTCTCACCTGTGTGTATTGTACCAGCAGCATTGTCACCTGTGTGTATAGTACCACCAGCATCAGCACTGTCACCTGTGTGTATTGTACCAGCAGCACTGTCGCCTGTGTGTATTGTACCAGCAGCACTGTCGCCTGTGTGTATAGTACCAGCAGCATTGTCACCTGTGTGTATAGTACCAGCAGCATTGTCACCTGTGTGTATACTACCATCAGCATCGGCACTGTCACCTGTGTGTATAGTACCACCAGCACTGTCACCTGTGTGTATAGTACCAGAGGGGTCTGGCCCCCTCTTGCCACCCCCCACTGCGGTTCCCTGTCTCTCTCCTGCCCGAACCTGCCTCCTGTTCCCCGGCCCCCTCCTGCCCGCACCCGCCTGCTCTTCCACAGCTTGCTCCTGCCCGCACACGCCCGCTGTGCCCTCCTGCAAGCAATCAAAGATATTGTCACAGGATTTAAACCCAGCTTCGCTTTGCATTATTCTTATATCTTCATAAATAAACTACATACATAGTCTAGAATACCCGATTCTTTAGAATCGGGCCGACATCTAGTATATCTATGTATATATATATATATATATATATATATATAGATAGATAGATAGATATAAAATCTATATATATATATGTGTATGTATTTTATTTTTTTTAAATCATGTCAAAATATTCTATAAGGTGTTTGTAGTAGCCAATGCTCCAAGTTCACATGCATAGGGCTGAATTAAAGAATTCTGTCAACATGCAGTCACCACTATAGGGAGCATGTGGCATACGGTTTTATATGAGGAGGTTCAAGGCTCCCCCTATTGGTGGAGGCATAGAATTCAATCTTTGTGCATAAGCTGTGAAACTCTATCCTAATATTTACAGTGCTATGAAAATAAATGAAGACATTAATCAACGCAGAATTATGAGCCTGTACGGTGTAGATGTGCGGAGATTCACTTTAAAGGGAATCTATCAGCAGGTTTTTGCTATGTAAGCTGACGACAGCATGCTGTAGGGGTTAAAAAAAACCAGTCAACTTTGCTTTTTTTTATCTGTGTGCTATTGTTTGCCAAATTTTAAGGCTTTATCACCTGGTGATTTCCATTGCAAGACTATTTTGTCACATGTATGGCAGTCCGACACACACCCTATTATTGACACCTTACTGTCAATGCACATCTGTATAGAGAGCCTGTTGTGAACGGGGGCAGCTTTCTGTCTATAGACATTGTACATACAGAGCATGGTGAGGGTAGTGGCAGCTCTCTGTCTATAGACATTGTACATACAGAGTATGGTGTGTGTAGGGGCAGCTCTCTGTCTATAGACATTGTACATACAGAGCCTGGTGTGGGTGGGGGCAGCTCAGTCTATATACATTGTACATACAGAGCCTGGTGTGGGCGAGGGCAGCTCTGTCTATAGACATTGTACATACAGAGCCTGGTGTGGGCGGGGGCAGCTCTGTCTATAGATATTGTACATACAGAGCCTGGTGTGGGTGGGGCAGCTCTGTCTATAGATATTGTACATACAGAGCCTGGTGTGGGTGGAGGCAGCTCTGTCTATAGATATTGTACATACAGAGCCTGGTGTGGGTGGGGCAGCTCTGTCTATAGATATTGTACATACAGAGCCTGGTGTGGGTGGAGGCAGCTCTGTCTATAGATATTGTACATACAGAGCCTGGTGTGGGTGGGGCAGCTCTGTCTATAGATATTGTACATACAGAGCCTGGTGTGGGTGGGGCAGCTCTGTCTATAGACATTGTATATACAGAGCCTGGTGTGGGTGGAGGCAGCTCTGTCTATAGACATTGTATATACAGAGCCTGGTGTGGGTGGAGGCAGCTCTGTCTATAGACATTGTACATACAGAGCCTGGTATGGGTGGGGGCAGCTCTGCTGTGTTTCTGAAACAATGCTTTGATTGTATCAGAACGGCTGCAGCCAGTAATCTATGTGATACATGATTGGATTCTGGGTTTCTTTGCCTATATTATGCTGCTGTCAGATTAGGTAGTAAAAATCTGCTGACAGATTTCATTGAAGTCTGCGATATTATTGATGATGATGGTAGATTGTAGCTACTTGATGCAGATGTCAGTGTGAAGCCTTCGCTGTGAACTTGCCTTTCACCTGCTCCGTGTTGCACCCTGCACTGCTGACCTACTTTTTATTCCATCCTAATGCAGCGGTGGCTCGCTGCCAGCTGTGCATTTATTGATGTGTTTTACATCCACGTCAGGTTGCTTTGCACAGTTTTACCATGTGATGGTATGTGTCATACAGCAACGGCCATGAATTATTTACTCTCAGCTCCCTATTAATGCCCTGAAGATCAGAACATATTGATTTCCTCCATCTAAAGTGCTACATTCCAGTGTAACAAAAGTCATATGTGCTGATGGGAGACATCACCGACTGGTTTACACATCACTTACCTAATGGACGGCACATTTATACTGCTGTATACTGGTGGGGGGAAGACGCAGCATTGATATAGAGCCCATTTACGCTGACCATAGTGTACAGTTATCAAACGTCCAAAACCAAGAATTGCGGTGTTATACATAGGGACAGTATTATAGTAGTTATATTCTTGTAGATAGGAGCAGTATTATAGTAGTTATATTCTTGTACATAGGGGCATTATTATAGTAGCTATATTCTTGTACATAGGGGACAGTATTATAGTAGTTATATTCTTGTACATAGGGGCAGTATTATAGTAGTTATATTCTTGTACATAGGAGCAGTATTATAGTAGTTATATTCTTGTACATAGGGGCAGTATTATAGTAGTTATATTCTTGTACATAGGGGGCAGTATTATAGTAGTGATATTCTTGTATATAGAGGCAGTATTATAGTAGTTATATTCTTGTATATAGGAGCAGTATTATAGTAGTTATATTCTTGTACATAGGGGCAGTATTATAGTAGTTATATTCTTGTACATAGGGGGCAGTATTATAGTAGTGATATTCTTGTATATAGGGGCAGTATTATAGTAGTTATATTCTTGTACATAGGGGCAGTATTATAGTAGGTATATTCTTGTACATAGGAGCAGCATTATAGTAGTTATATTCTTGTACATAGGGGGCAGTATTATAGTAGTTATATTCTTGTACATAGGAGCAGTATTATAGTAGTTATATTCTTGTACATAGGAGCAGTATTATAGTAGTTATATTCTTGTACATAGGGGCAGTATTATAGTAGTTATATTCTTGTACATAGGGGTAGTATTATAGTAGTTATATTCTTGTACATAGGGACAGTATTATAGTAGTTATAGTCTTGTACATAGGAGCAGTATTATAGTAGTTATATTCTTGTGCATAGGAGCAGTATTATAGTAGTTATATTCTTGTACATAGGGGCAGTATTATAGTAGTTATATACTTGTACATAGGGGCAGTATTATAGTAGTTATATTCTTGTACATAGGAGCAGTATTATAGTAGTTATATTCTTGTACATAGGAGCAGTATTATAGTAGTGATATTCTTGTAATAGGAGAAGTATTATAGTAGTTATATTCTTGTACATAAGGGCAGTATTATAGTAGTTATATTCTTGTACATAGGGCAGTATTATAGTAGTTATATTCTTGTACATAGGAGCAGTATTTAGTAGTTATATTCTTGTATATAGGAGCAGTTTATAGTAGTTATATTCTTGTACATAGGGGCAGTATTATAGTAGTTATATTCTTGTACATAGGAGCAGTATTATAGTAGTTATATTCTTGTACATAGGGAGCAGTATTATAGAAGTTATATTCTTGTATATAGAGGGCAGTATTATAGTAGTTATATTCTTGTACATAGGAGCAGTATTATAGTAGTTATATTCTTGTACATAGGAGCAGTATTATAGTAGTTATATTCTTGTACATAGGGGCAGTGTTATAGTAGTTATAGTCTTGTATATAGGGGCACTATTATAGTAGTTATATTCTTGTACATAGGGGCACTATTATAGTAGTTATATTCTTGTACATAGGGGCACTATTATAGTAGTTATATTCTTGTACATAGGAGCAGTATTATAGTAGTTATATTCTTGTACATAGGAGCAGTATTATAGTAGTTATATTCTTGTATATAGGAGCAGTATTATAGTAGTTATATTCTTTGTACATAGGGGCAGTATTATAGTAGTTATATTCTTGTATGTAGGAGCAGTATTATAGTAGTTATATTCTTGTACATAGGGGCAGTATTATAGTAGTTATATTCTTGTACATAGAGGCAGTATTATAGTAGTTATATTCTTGTAGATAGGAGCAGTATTATAGTAGTTATATTCTTGTAGATAGGAGCAGTATTATAGTAGTTATATTCTTGTAGATAGGAGCAGTATTATAGTAGTTATATTCTTGTACATAGGAGCAGTATTATAGTAGTTATATTCTTGTACATAGGGGCAGTATTATAGTAGTTATATTCTTGTACATAGGAGCAGTATTATAGTAGTTATATTCTTGTATATAGGAGCAGTATTATAGTAGTTATATTCTTGTACATAGGGGCAGTATTATAGTAGTTATATTCTTGTACATAGGAGCAGTATTATAGTAGTTATATTCTTGTACATAGGGAGCAGTATTATAGAAGTTATATTCTTGTATATAGAGGGCAGTATTATAGTAGTTATATTCTTGTACATAGGAGCAGTATTATAGTAGTTATATTCTTGTACATAGGAGCAGTATTATAGTAGTTATATTCTTGTACATAGGGGCAGTGTTATAGTAGTTATAGTCTTGTATATAGGGGCACTATTATAGTAGTTATATTCTTGTACATAGGGGCACTATTATAGTAGTTATATTCTTGTACATAGGGGCACTATTATAGTAGTTATATTCTTGTACATAGGAGCAGTATTATAGTAGTTATATTCTTGTACATAGGAGCAGTATTATAGTAGTTATATTCTTGTATATAGGAGCAGTATTATAGTAGTTATATTCTTGTACATAGGGGCAGTATTATAGTAGTTATATTCTTGTATGTAGGAGCAGTATTATAGTAGTTATATTCTTGTACATAGGGGCAGTATTATAGTAGTTATATTCTTGTACATAGAGGCAGTATTATAGTAGTTATATTCTTGTAGATAGGAGCAGTATTATAGTAGTTATATTCTTGTAGATAGGAGCAGTATTATAGTAGTTATATTCTTGTAGATAGGAGCAGTATTATAGTAGTTATATTCTTGTACATAGGAGCAGTATTATAGTAGTTATATTCTTGTACATAGGGGCAGTATTATAGTAGTTATATTCTTGTACATAGGAGCAGTATTATAGTAGTTATATTCTTGTATATAGGGGCAGTATTATAGTAGTTATATTTTTATACATCGGGGCAGTATTACAGTAGTTATATTCTTGTATATAGGAGCAGTATTATAGTAGTTATATTTTTATACATCGGGGCAGTATTACAGTAGTTATATTCTTGTATATAGGAGCAGTATTATATAGTAGTTATATTTTTATACATCGGGGCAGTATTACAGTAGTTATATTGTTGTACATAGGAGCAGTCTGTTGGTGGAGGGTTGGGAAAGATCCATATACATGAGGCTGTCAGTTGATGTCTTTACTTTCATGGGTATGGGGGCCTTTTTAGCTACATTTGCCAACTTTTGGAACACACAGGTGACACACAGTGATAACTCTGAGAGCAGATAACGTTACTGCAGTCCAAGGTGACATTAATTTTACCTCAGTATAATGACTGTATAGCGGTGGATACCAGCTATACAGAGGCGCTCTATAGATTTTATATATGGATATTGTACTGATTAATCCAGTGACTTGCAGCTCACATTTTCCGTGATCACAGCCATTCGCTTTCCCTTCTCTTGTCCATTTGGCCCAGACCACCATCATTATGACTTCTTCCATCTATTGTTCATTTTTGCAGAATGTAACTCACAGACATCTTTAGTTTACTCAAACCACATAGTGTTACCCATCAAAAGTATCCGAGGCAGTAATAATGCAACCCCTGTTCTTCCCAGAAGACAAAAGTACCCCCTCTCTTTCTCCTTACAGTAATAATGATCACCTGTGTCCTCCACATAGTAATAATTCCTCTCTGTCTCCATACAATAATAGTGCTCCAATACAATAATAATAGTGCCCACCAATATGACCAACCAGATTATTCACTGTTTTTGGGATAAATTATGTTACAACGTGACAAATAATTTACCAGTTGGTGCAGCAGACTAGTAGAAAACCAACAGACTCCGCATTCATGATCTGCAGGTTTTTAAATCTGTGTGTTAATATTTATACATTAAATAATTTTATAGATTATTTTATAAATATTTTTAATATTTATTATATATTATTGTAAATATATTTTATAAATAATATTTATAAATATAAAAAGAATAATAATTGAAAGGGAGGGTGTTCAAAATAATAGCAGTGTGGAGTTCAATTAGTGAGGTCAATCATTCTGGGAAGAAACAGGTGTGTATGAGATGGCCCTTATAAGGGTGAAGCCAGCACATGTTGTACATGCATTTCTACTTGAAAGCCTGAGGAATGTGGGTTGTTCGAGACATTGTTCAGAGGAACGGCGTACTTTGACCAAAAAGTTGATTGGAGAGGGTAAAAGAAGTGCAGACAATGATAGGCTGTTCAGCTAAAATGATCTCCAATGCTTTAAAATGGAAAAATAACTAGGGAGACGTGGAAAATGGAAGACTACCATTCCAATGGATGGAAGAATAGCCAGAATGACAAAGGCTCAGCCAAAGATCAGCTCCAGGATGATCAAAGACGTCTCAAGTGACCTGTGAGGACTGTGACAGATAGAAGATGCCTGTGTGAAGATCATCTGTTAGCAAGAAGTCCCCACAAAGTCCCAAGAACACATCAACTGGCCTAAAGAGAAATGGAGGAACATTGTATGGACTGATGAAAGTAAAATTGTTCTTTTTGGATCCAAGGGCCACAGTTCATCAGATGACCCCTAAATTAATTCAAGCTACAGTCCACTCTGAAGAAAGTGAAGCCTGGTGGTAAAGCATCATGATATGGGCATGTTTCTCTTACCGTGTTGCCAGCCTATTTACCACATACCAGGGATCATGGTCCAGTTTGTATACATCAAAATACTTGAAGAGGTCATGTTGCCTCACGCTGAAGAGGAAATGCCCTTGAAATGGGTGTTTCAACCAGACAACAACCTGAAACACACTAGTACATTAGCAAAATTTTGGTTCATGTCCACAAAAATTGAGGATATGGAGTGGCCAGGCCTATCCTCGGACCTTAATCCGAGAGAACACTTGTAGGATGATATCTGAAATGCCGTTTCTGAGGCAAAGTCAACATATGCAAATAAGTTGTAGGACTTTTAAGATTGCTACCTCTATTAGGTGGCATTGGAGTTTGTCTACTTCCTCACTTAAGAAACAATTTGCATATAGGATGTAGTCAAAGCATCCTGGGCTGGAATAACAGTTGACAGGTGCCAGAATTTGGTTGATTCTATGCAACATAGATGTGACGCCATTCTAAATAAATGTGGTTATGCAATTAAATATTAGGTTATCATCTCAATAGTCCACCAAACAATTACCGTATCTCACCTTAACATTACAATCTACTTCAAAACCACCCAGAATTTCCCTATAACGGGCTCTTAGATGAATGATGAGTACAAAATATATTTAAATAAGTGATCACTTTATTAGTTTAAATCGTATAACAATTCATAAAATATATATAAAACTACACAAAGGTACCCCATTGATTACCAATAGTTTATAACCGGGTCAAGGACTGTGACCAAACTGTAAATTACTCTATAATAGTTAACAACAATTAGTAACAATTAATAATATACTTTTAGCATTATACAGTACCAGTTACACCAGGTTCACAGGGACATATTACTCAGGTTTACTTAACACTATAAGTGGCTGCACTATCGATAGTTGTATTAATTATCCGCCTAATGGGACTCTGATATATATTGCCATGTGCCCAAGTACCACCAGGTGATCCTTCCAATGATGTAACACTTCCCCTACTTCTCTCTGGACTGGGTCACCAGTGTACAGTGCTGCCACAGTGCCCCAGATGTAATTGTCCCTGCTTAAATCACATACCTGGTGTATAGTAATAACTGTGCTGGTCAAGGCTTCAGTCCTGGTCCCCCACCGCCAACGTACGTTTCGCTATCTTCTTCAGGGCGTGAAGAAGATAGCGAAACGTACGTTGGCGGTGGGGATCACCTGGTGGTACTTGGGCACATGGCCATATATATCAGAGTCCCATTAGGCGGATAATTAATACAACTATCGATAGTGCAGCCACTTATAGTGTTAAGTAAACCTGAGTATTTTTCGCACTATAAGGCGCACCGGATTATAAGGCGCACCCTCAAAAAATGACTTTTAAGCCGTCTTGGTCCATATATAAGGTGCACTGGATTATAAGGCGCACCATATTACTATAAAAAAAATCCCTCTGTAGCCTCCCATCACCCTCGAGCATCGCTGTGTAGCCTCCCATCACCCTCCAGCATCCTTCTGTAGCCTCCCATCACCCTCCAGTATCCCTGTGTAGCCTCCCATCACCCTCCAGCATCCCTGTGTAGCCTCCCATCACCCTCCAGCATCCCTGTGTAGCCTCTCATCACCCTCCAGCATCCCTGTGTAGCCTCTCATCACCCTCCAGTATCCCTGTGTAGCATCCCATCACCCTCCAGTATCCCTGTGTAGCCTCCCATCACCCTCCAGCATCCCTGTGTAGCATCCCATCACCCTCCAGCATCCCTGTGTAGCCTCCCATCACCCTCCAGCATCCCTGTGTAGCATCCCATCACCCTCCAGCATCCCTGTGTAGCCTCCCATCACCCTCCAGCATCCCACACAGTCAGACACACACACACACACACACACACTCAGACACACACACATACACACACATACACACTCAGACACACACACACGCACACTCAGACACACACACACACACTCAGACACACACACTTACTGTACTGTGTGGCAAGGCACTCACAGCGCTGGAGCCCTCAGTCAATCACAGCGCTGGAGCCCACAGCCAATGACAGCGCTGGAGCCCTCAGCCAATCAGAGGCTATGGGCTGACGTCAGCTGGCCTCGGATTGGCTCAAGGCTCCTGGGCGGAGCTGTGATTGGCTGATGGGCTCCTGGGCTGTGAGCGCGCCCGATGCAGCGGCGGCACCGGACACGACAGCGGGGACGGCGGCTGGTGATCGCGTCCCCGCACAGTGATGTGAGGCAGGCACCGGCACCAGCATGGATGGCGGGGACGGCGGCTGGTGATCGCGTCCCCGCACAGTGATGTGAGGCAGGCCCCGGCACCAGCATGGATGGCGGGAATGGCGGCTGGTGATCGCGCCCCCGCACAGCGATGCCAGGCGGGCACCGGACAGAGGGGGATGGCGGGGACGGAGGATATTGCGGCACAAAGGTATGCCTTATTTTCTGGGGGGTGCTAAATTTTCCTGGAAAAATCCGTATATAAGGCGCACTGCACTATAAGGCGCACCTATGATTTCTGGGAAAATCTTAGTCTTTTAGGTGCGCCTTATAGTGCGGAAAATACGGTAATATGTCCCTGTGAACCTGGTGTAACTGGTACTGTATAATGCTAAAAGTATATTATTAATTGTTACTAATTGTTGTTAACTATTATAGAGTCATTTACAGTTTGGTCACAGTCCTTGACCCGGTTATAAACTATTGGTAATCAATGGGGTATCTTTGTGTGGTTTTATATATATTTTATTAATTGTTATATGATTTAAACTAATAAAGTGATCACTTATTTAAATATATTTTGTACTCATCATTCATCTAAGAGCCCGTTATAGGGAAATTCTGGGTGGTTTTGAAGTAAATTAAATATTAGGTTAGTGATTCACAGGAATGTTAAATCCTAAAACAAAAGAAGACAAGTACAGACACTGCTATTTTTTTGAACAGCCCAATGTTCATTTTTTGTTATTTTCTGTAAAGAAGTTATACATTATATACATTTCTCTTCATGTTTTGATTTAGAAAACAGTGTGCAATGTTCCAAATGCATAGAAATGAAAACTATTATAAAGATTATGGGTTTAATACTTGTTTTAGAACACACTGCTATTATATTGAACATAACTGTATCTGTATCCTTCTAGTGTACTGCTACTCAAATTATTTCATGAAACAGTGGTAATAACTGTGAGCCTTCGTGGGCAGGGTCCTCTGTCCTCACCTACTGTATCCTTATCCATCCCTTGTAGACTGTGAGCCCTCATGGGCAGGGTCGTCTCTCCTCACCTAATGTTTTCTCATCCATTCCTTGTAGACTGTGAGCCCTCGCGGGCAGGGTCCTCTGTCCTCACCTACTGTATCCTCACCCATCCCTTGAAGACTGTGAGCCCTCGTGGGCAGGGTCCTCTCTCCTCATCTACTATATCCTCACTCATCCCTTGTAGACTGTGAGTCCTCATGGGCAGGGTCCTCTTACCTCACCTACTGTATCCTTATCCATCCCTTGTAGGCTGTGATCCCTCGTGGGCAGGGTCCTCTCTCCTCACCTACTGTATCCTTATCCATCCCTTGTAGACTGTGAGCCCTCATAGGCTGGGTCGTCTCTCCTCACCTACTTTATCATCACTCATCCCTTGTAGACTGTTAGCTCTCGTGGGAATGTCATCACTCCTCACCTAATGTTTTCTCATCCATCCCTTGTAGACTGTGAGCCCTCGCAGGCAGGGTCCTCTCTCCTCAACTACTGTGTCCTTTCCCATCCCTTGTAGACTGTGAACCCTCATGGGCAGGGTCATCTCTCCTCACCTACTTTATCATCACCCATCCCTTGTAGACTGTGAGCCCCCGCGGGCAGGGTCCTCTGTCCTCACCTACTGTATCCTCACCTATCCCTTGTAGACTGTAAGCCCTCATGGGCAGGGTCGTCTCTCCTCACCTAATGTTTTCTCATCCATTCCTTGTAGACTGTGAGCCCTCGCGGGCAGGGTCCTCTGTCCTCACCTACTGTATCCTCACCCATCCCTTGTAGACTGTGAGCCCTCACAGGCAGGACCCACTCTCCTCACCTACTGTATCCTTACCCATCCCTTGTAGACTGTGAGCCCTCATTGTCAGGGTTCTCTCCCCACCCCGCTATATCCTCACCTATCCCTTGTAGACTGTGACCTCTCACGCACAGGGGCGTCTCTCCTCACTTACTGTATCCTCACCCATCCCTTGTAGATTGTGAGCCCTCATGGTCAGGGTTCTGTCCCCACCCCCACTGTATCCTCACCCATCTCTTGTAGACTGTGAGTCCTCGTGGGCAGGGTCCTCTCTGCTCACCTACTGTATCCTCACCCATTTCTTGTAGACTGTGAGCCCTCTCGGGCAGGGTCTTCTCTCTTCACCTACTATATCCTCACCTATCCCTTGTAGACTGTGAGCCCTCGCAGGCAAGGTCCTCTGTCCTCACCTAGTATTTTCTCATCCATCCCTTTTAGACTGTGAGCCTTCGCGGGCAGGGTCCTCTCTCCTCACCTACTGTATCCTTACCCATCCCTTGTAGACTGTGAGCCCTCGTGCACAGGGTCATCTCTCACCTACTGTTTTCTCACCCATCCCTTGTAAACTGTGAGCCCTCGTGGGCAGGGTTCTCTCCCCACCCCCGCTATATCCTCACCTATCCCTTGTAGACTGTGACCCTCATGCACAGGGTCATATCTCCTCACCTACTGTATCCTCACCCATCTCTTGTAGACTGTGAGCCCTCGTGGACAGAGTCCTCTCTGCTCACCTACTGTATCCTCACCCACCCCTGTTGTAGACTGTGAGCACTCGTGGGCAGGGTCCTCTCTGCTCACCTTCTGTATCCTCGCCCATTTCTTGTAGACTGTGAGCCCTCTCAGGCAGGGTCTTCTCTCTTCACCTACTGTATCCTCACCCATCCCTTGTAGACTGTGAGCCCTCGCAGGCAGGGTCTTTTCTCCTCACAAACTCTATCCTCACCCATCCCTTGTAGACTGGGAACCCTCATGGGCAGGATTTTTTCCCCACCCACGCTATATCCTCACCCATTCCTTGTAGACTGTGAGCCCTCGAGGGCAGGGTCCTCTCTGCTCACCTACTGTATCCTCACCCATCCCTTGTAGACTGTGAGCCCTCATGCACAGGGTCATCTCTCCTCACCTACTGTATCCTCACCCATCTCTTGTAGACTGTGAGCCCTCGTGGGCAGGGTGCTCTCTGCTCACCTACTGTATCCTCACCCATCCCTTGTAGACTGCGAGTCCTCGTGGACAGGGTGCTCTCTGCTCACCTACTGTATCATCACCCATCCCTTGTAGACTGTTTAGCCCCATGGGCAGGGTCGTCTCTCCTCACCTAATGTTTTTTCATCCATCCCTTTTAGACTGTGAGCCTTCACGGGCAGGGTCCTCTCTCCTCAACTACTGTGTCCTCACCCTTCCCTTGTAAACTGTGAACCCTCGTAGGCAGGGTCCTCTGTCCTCACCTACTGTATCTTCACCTATCCCTTGTAGACTGTGAGCCCTCGCAGCAGGGCCCTCTCTCCTCACCTACTGTATCCTTACCCATCCCTTGTAGACTGCGGGCCCTCATGCACAGGGTCATCTCTCACCTACTGTATCCTCACCCATCCCTTGTAAACTGTGAGCCCTCGTGGGCATGATTCTCTCCCCACCCCCGCTATATCATCACCTATCCCTTGTAGACTGTGACCCCTCATGCACAGGGTCGTGTCTCCTCACTTACTGTATCCTCACCCATCACTTGTAGACTGTGAGCCCTCGTGGGCAGAGTCCTCTCTGCTTACCTACTGTATCCTCACCCATCCCTTGTAGACTGTGAGCCCTCACAATGGCGCTAGATAACAATAATGATAATAAGATGGAGCATTCCACCTGTGTGCACTGTGAATGAACAGTATAGCGCCCTTCCACTTACTCTGGAGGTGGCCCCTTAACCTACTGGGCCCCTGTGCAGCTGCACCAATCATATGTCCGCCCCTGGGGCTTTCCTATCGCAGTGAGATCGCTCCGTGTAGATGGTCAGATGGAGCAGGTTTCTCACCTGTCTGTACAGCACAACCCCGTTATCAGCAGAGGATGCACTTTGCTCCGAGCTCATCCCCGCCGAGCTCAGCAGTTATCAGCCAAACTTCTGCCCAAACACTTGTCTGTTCTGCTCC
Source organism: Allobates femoralis (assembly GCA_033576535.1). Taxonomy (NCBI): domain Eukaryota; kingdom Metazoa; phylum Chordata; class Amphibia; order Anura; family Aromobatidae; genus Allobates; species Allobates femoralis. Next base: position 843,478,499 of record JARQOC010000003.1, read on the forward strand.
TGTCAGATAACAGCGCGGCTGATTTTACTTTGATTAATAATGTTCAGTTACTGAGAACTTAGAAAGGAGAGAAAAACAAGAGGATAATAAAATACAGATCGATCACAGTTTACAGAAGAGGAGGAATGACTGTGATTAATCCTGGATTGCATTACTGCATGTGTCTTTGTCAGTGCTCAATGTCCCCGTCATCCAGTCCATATAGATTTCCCTGAGCTCCATTATAAGACCAGTACCATGGAGCCTCTACCAGATGGGCACTGTGTGACTTTTACTGGCCAGAGAAGGTCACTGAGGCACTATAATGGACGCCAAGAGTTAGGATCAAAGTAAACCATCCAATAAAGGGTTTGTCTAGTGATCAGACGTTTTGTCATGTGTTGACTGCTTTGCAGTCCAT
>JARQOC010000003.1:843478998-843538744 GCA_033576535.1 Allobates femoralis
CCCTACCTGTAGGGGGCTTTGCCAACTCAGCTGCAATCCCATCTACCACCGGTGGACTGTGGCGGCGCTGGTGACCCATCACCAGGTACGCAGGTGGCGTCACATGCCAAAAACTCTTATTCCCCTGTAAATACACCCTTTTTAAAGTGTCACCCAGGCCACGGGCTCAGGTGCTGCCACCCGTGACATCCCAAGCACCCCACCGGAGCCTATACCTGAGTACTCCAGGGCCTGGGGCTCGACAGTAGTATTTCTTTTATTGAATCAAAAACGACAAAGGATTGTGACTTGGCAAGTCACTAAATTCAATAAAAAAATACTTCACTTTGCAAAAAAAACACCTGAGTGTGCAGTGTTTATCTCCTACAACTAAGGTTAAGACTGTGACTCGGCCACTTCAAAGTCCTAATTTTGTTTGCTGCCATTCAGAGGTGAGTTGCTGGTGTGTTTTGGATAATTTTCCTGTTGCATAACCAAAGTGCTCTTCAGCTTGAAGTCATGAACAGATGGCCGGACATTGTATTCAGGATTTTTGGTAGACAGCATAATTCATGGTTCCATTTACCCAGGGGTGGAACTACAATAGGTGCAGGTGTCTGGCCCACAAGGGTCTGGGATACTCAGATCTCAAGCATTCAGGTGCGGTGGATGTCACAGGTGGTCGGTGCCCGAGTCTGTGCCCTTGGATGACAATAAAAAGGGGGTATTTACAGGGATAAAAGTTTATAGAAGTATGTTGTGGACACCACATGTAGATCCGGTGATGGCATCGGCGCTGCTGGGGCCTCTGGGGTGATGGGCGGCAGCAAGGTATTGTAGCTCCCTACAGGTGGAGCAGGGTTCCCGGGGCTGTAAGGGTATGATGGTGGAATAGGGTAGCGCAGTGTGGGACAGGCTGGAAGGATGGACACACACCCAAGAAAGTCTTTTTGAATGGTGTGCACTTTGGGATTTTCACACCGAGTGGGATATAGGCCTCCTTGTAATGTTCCCTTTTCCTAAAGTCTGACGTGTGTGAAACCAAGCCTGACGTCTCTTCTCTCTCACACCCGTGTTGCTGCACTGAGGGCTCTCACTTGGGCTACCCCTACCTCTCTGCAGCTCCTGGCTCTCAAATGGTGAGTGCTGCAGGTGTCCAGGAAGCCAAAACTCCACTGTGTACTGGGATTCTCTGCTGGGTTAATCTCTCTCCCTTGCGAACTCGGACTCCAGTGACGGTGTTCTCCTGGGGTGAGCTGGGATGCCTCCTTTGCCCCCTCTGTACTGTTCCTCACCTCTGCCTATCGTCCTCACTCTCTGGACCCTCACACTGGCTCTGGTGGTGCACTGATCTTGGGCCTAGCACGGCTCCTGTAACCAGTTTTGCTCACTAGGCTCTGGCTAACTCAGTCCAAGGACCTGTATTTATACGGAATCTGGCTTAACAGCAACCAGTGGAGCCCCCCTACAGGCCTGGAGTGGAAGGTGTGGAAATCCCTTAGTGAACTAGTTGGTTCTGTGGCTTACCTGGCACAGGGCGCCACATAGGGGTTGCGATCGCACCCGGGCCCTGGGGGGGGGCCCAAAAGTCCCTATGACCTATACAAAAAGACTATTGCTATTAAAGATTTGCAATAATTGGAGGGCCCCATAGAAGTCTTCGCATCAGGGCCCATGAGCTTCAAGTTATGCCACTGCATTTACCACAACACGTTTTCCAGGTTCTGAAGTAGCAAAACAGCCCCAGACCATCACACTATCTCCACCATATTTTACTGTTGGTATGATGTTCCTTTTCTGAAATGCTGTTACTTCTAAGTCAGATGTAATGGGACATCGCCCTTCCAAAAAGTTAAACTTTTGTCTCGTCAGTCGTCTTGGGAATCAAGATGTTTTCTGGCAAAACTGAGACGAGCCTTTATGTTCCTTTTGCTCATCAGTGGTTTTCATCTTGGATCTCTGCCATGCGGCCATTTTGTCCACTCTCTTTCTTATGGTGAAGTCATGAACACTAACCTTAACTGAGGCAAGTGAATCCTGTAGATCTTTGGATGTTGTTGTGGGGTCTTTTGTGACCTCTTGGATGAGTCATCGCTGCACTCTTGGGGTCATTTTGGTTGGCCGGTGTACCCTCTTCTCAGCACGTGACTTGGGGTTGCACCTGTAAGGGTTAATCTATCTTCTCTCAATCAATCCAGCACTCAACCTCTGCCTGATGCTGAAAAGGAGCATAAATCACACTCCGACACAGACCATGCATCTCACTTCACACACGCTGCCACCACTCACCGAATATGGGGTGGTGAATCCCTTTGAACTAAGACTATCAGAGCATCAACAGGATCACGCGTTTCCTAGGGTTATGGGTTCTTTAGAAGTATACAAGGTTCAACTTATTAAAGTTGTTTTGGGACTCTTTAATAAAAAAGGTACAGTGCTTACAATAAAAAGTTATAAAAATGGAGAATAATAAGTGACATACAAATATGCCATAAACAGTTATAAAATAAAGGGAGAACTCACAGAAATACCTTAAACTTTGTCAGTCTGTTATTTTTTTTTCCTGAGGGGAGGAAATTTGAACATAAATAATGTCAGCTTGGCTGCACCCAAGTTTATCGGCCCAGCCCTGGAGGTTCACCACTATTCCATGTCTTCACCATTTGTGGATAATGGCTCTCACTGTGGTTTGCTGGAGTCCCAAAGCTTTAGAAATATACTCTGTTTGTCATTTGTTCCTGATTTTTTTTAGATTGTGCCATGATGTCTAGCTTTTGAGGATCTTTCTGTCTACTTGACTTTGTCAGGCAGGTCCTATTTAAGTGATTTCTTGATTGAGAACAGGTGTGGCAGTAATCAGGCCTAGGTGTGGCTAGCGGAATTAAACTCAGCTTCCCAAAAATGTAATAAACCACAGCTGAATTATGTTTTAAGGGGGGTCAAGGGGCAATAACTTTTTCACACAGGGACCTGTAGGTTTGGATTTATTTTTCCCTTAATAAAAATGACTTCTATTTATCAACTGCATGTTGTGATTACCGTACTTGTGTTATCTTTGTCTAATATTTATATTTGTTGATGATCTGAAACATTAAGTGACAAACAGGCAAAAGAATAAGAAATCAGGAAGGGGGAAACACTTTTTCACACTACTTTTGTATACCATGCTTATCCAGACTCCTGCGTCATAAGGCCGAGACATTCTGGATGGATCTTATGTCTACATAAGCAATAATTCCACTACTCTCGTTAATGTCTCCGGGGTCCCAACAAAGCTATTGTTCTCGCAACCACTAGTTCTATTAAGTGGATGGTGATAGTAGAGTCACGACAAGAGGTGCTACATGCAGTCTCAGGTGAGGGTCTCGGCCTTAGAAAAATACTTCACCAAAGCTCATTTAGGATTGTATGTGGGGGGGTTTCTGGAGACTTGGCTCAAGCCCAGAGGGCAAGTTGGGGTACCAAGGATACGAATGTGGGAATGGGGGTTTGTTGCCGGCTGGACTGAATAAATGGGCTGTGGTCATGGTCAGTGGCGAAACTTCAAGCCCTGGGGCCCCGATGCAAAGCTCCAACGGGGTCCCCAATTATTGCAAATCTTTAATAGTATTAGTCTTTTTCTATGGGCCAAAGGGACTTTTAGGGCCCCCTAGGGCCCAGGTGCGATCGCAACGCCTGCACCTATTGTAGTTACGCCCCTGGTCAAGGTATCCGTCATCTGGAGGAGCATGGGCTTTGACTGCTGACTATACCGGCAGGAGATACAAGAGCTGTGGGCCAACCAAAATTTGGGAGACAATGGATATTGCCTGGTTGGGGCGTAGTGGAACTATCGGTTTCAGTTTGGGATCTCATGGACTGGGGACATCTCATTTTGGCCATCTCCCTGGAGTTGTTATAAGACCGATCATTAACCTGCCCAGGTGATTAATACAACCCACAAGCTCAGATCTTCACAAGCATCATGCTAGGCTTTTTCTGTCAGCCTTATAGAGAATACAAGGAAGGACATTAGGGCACGGGAACGGCTGCTCCATACTAAAAAGTTCCCGATTCTACTAATCAGTACAGGTCCCCCTATTTACTACTGTAGTTATCACCTATCCCATAGAACAATGATAACTTATCTTCACTGGATAACCCCTTATCAGCAATCTACTGATCTGCAATATTTGCAGGGACACTTTAATCATACTGGACTTTGCCGTCTGCCATTTCTCTCAGTCACTTGGAAGTTATGAATTAGTAAGTGTGAAGAAATAAAAATTTAGATATCATTAGTCTCCTTGAATTATAACTTGTATTATACAGCAGAGCTGCATTCTTGCTTCTCCTTGTTTTATTGCAAATTAGTTGAGGCTTTTCTACACATTAAAACATAACACCGTGATATACAGTAATACAGGAGGTAACTCAGGATCAGTAATGTAATTTATATACACAGTGACTGCACCTGCAGAATAGTGAGTGCAGCTCTGGAGTATAATACAGGAGGTAACTCAGGATCAGTAATGTAATGTATGTACACAGTGACTGCACCTGCAGAATAGTGAGTGCAGCTCTGGAGTATAATACAGGAGGTAACTCAGGATCAGTAACGTAATGTATGTACACAGTGACTGCACCAGCAGAATAGTGAGTGCAGCTCTGGAGTATAATACAGGAGATAACTCAGGATCAGTAATGTAATGTATGTACACAGTGACTCCACCAGCAGAATAGTGAGTGCAGCTCTGGAGTATAATACACGAGGTAACTCAGGATCAGTAATGTAATGTATGTACACAGTGACTGCACCAGCAGAATAGTGAGTGCAGCTCTGGAGTATAATACTGGAGGTAACTCAGGATCAGTAATGTAATGTAAGTACACAGTGACTGCACCAGCAGATTAGTGAGTGCAGCTCTGGAGTATAATACAGGATGTAACTCAGGATCAGTAATGTAATGTATGTACACAGTGACTGCACCAGCAGAATAGTGAGTGCAGCTCTGGGGTATAATACAGGAGGTAACTCAGGATCAGTAATGTAATGTATGTACACAGTGACTGTAACAGCAGAATAGTGAGTGCAGCTCTGGAGTATAATACAGGAGGTAACTCAGGATCAGTAATGTAATGTATGTACACAGTGACTGCACCAGCAGAATAGTGAGTGCAGCTCTGGGGTATAATACAGGAGGTAACTCAGGATCAGTAATGTAATGTATGTACACAGTGACTGCACCAGCAGAATAGTGAGTGCAGCTCTGGAGTATAATACAGGAGGTAACTCAGGATCAGTAATGTAATGTATGTACACAGCGAGTGCACTAACAGAATAGTGAGTGCAGCTCTGGAGAATGATACAGGAGGTAACTCAGGATCAGTAATGTAATGTATGTACACAGTGACTGCAGCTCTGGAGTATAATACAGGAGGTAATTCAGGGTCAGTAATGTGATGTATGTACACAGTCACTGCACTAACAGAATAGTGAGTGCAGCTCTGGAGTATAATACAGGAGGCAACTCAGGATCAGTAATGTAATGTATGTACACAGTGACTGCAGCAGCAGAATAGTGAGTGCAGCTCTGGAGTATAATACAGGAGGTAACTCAGGATCATTAATGTAATGTATGTACACAGTGACTGCACCAGCAGAACAGTGAGTGCAGCTCTGGAGTATAATACAGGAGGTAACTCAGGATCATTAATGTAATGTATGTACACAGTGACTGCACCAGCAGAATAGTGAGTGCAGCTCTGGAGTATAATACAGGAGGTAACTCAGGATCAGTAATGTAATGTATGTATACAGTGACTACACCAGCAGAATAGTGAGTGCAGCTCTGGAGTATAATACAGGAGGTAACTCAGGATCAGTAATGTAATGTATGTACACAGTGACTGCACCAGCAGAATAGTGAGTGCAGCTCTGGAGGATACAGGAGGTAACTCAGGTTCAGTAATGTAATGTATGTACACAGTGACTGCACCAGCAGAATAGTGAGTGCAGCTCTGATCAGCTGTTGCTCACTCTGTTAATTACTGGTATGGTCGCTTCTGCTCATGAGCTTCTGGGAACCTAGACCAACCTAGACCTGCTTTCTCCTAGCCTTGGAGGAAGGGAGTCTCTAGGCTTGAGCAAAAGAGCCAAGACCCAATGTCGGTGGGGGCAGGGAAAGCCAGCAACACAGGGGTGTAACTACAATAGGTGCAGGGGTTGCGATCGCACCCAGGCAATGCTGCCTAGGTGGGCCCCAAAGTCCCTTCGGCCCATAGAAAAAGACTAATATTATTAAAGATTTGCAATAATTAGGGGCCCTGTTGGAGCTTTCGCATCGGGGCCCCTGGGCCTGAAGTTACGCCACTGCAGCAACACCTAAGAACTCGGGAGTCGGGTGTGAAACATTTCACCAAGATTCACAGTAATGTGTCTTCTACTCTTATCCCTAAATCTGTTAAGGCCTAGAAAAGTCTTTCAGCATGGAGGATAAGCTTGCCAGTATATGTGATAGCCGTCTTTCTGGGGGAAAGATGAGTTCTCTCAGACGTGAGGCTGACCTCACAGAGAAAGGATGGGGACTGCAGAGACCCCGGGAGTCTGTTTCCATCTATGGCTCCTGGGTCAAGAGCCACCTCCATGTGTATAAAGAGGCAAGAAAATCCATGGGGTAACAAGGCCCAATCCTTCTACCTATAAAATAATTTCACACATACAACAAAGTGTGGTAAAGTAATGGCCGAGGTTTTATTAAGAGATTACCAAAAACTACATTTTTTATTTTTTAAAACTCAAATAAATCCTTTGAAATCTTTTTTTAATCTTTAATAACAACTAAAGGACCAATCGCCCCGAATTCACTGGGGCGATTTTACCCACGCAAAAAACATTTGACCAATCAGTAACCACTGATCTCTCTCTAATAAAACATCTCGACAAAATAGTGCTATGAAGATTATCTTCCTCACAGCTGAACTGACGCTGAAGACACAAACAGCTGCTTTTATACCGCAGTTTTACCGCCTTTTTTGCGTTAACCAATGAAATTAAAGCTCCTTCAGCTGAAGAGCTGGCACATACCAATATCATTTTCTGAAATGAAAAACTCACACAAAAAATACATAAACACAAAGAAATCATTAGTACTACATTCCCAGTTAACTTAAATATAACATTCAGCTAATTTATCCACAACTAAATTGTACATTAAAAACTAAAAATACCGGATAAGCCTGTGACCCCATGTCCACCCCACATTTATACAAAATGGTGTCTCCCATTAGGAGGCTACTAGAGAAACTGGGTGCTGCGCAAGCACCAAAGCAGCTGGTGCCTCCAAGCCAAGGAAGGCAAAGCTCCTGACCGAGACTGAGAACCCTAAAATTGAAATCAATGTGTTGGAAGTGAGGAAAGCTTTTATCAGAAAAAAAAGTGAACCCTTTATGGCAAATGGATGAGGAGCGATTCAGAAATATAGCTGATAACAGAGAGCAAAGACTGATGGGGCTATGGCTTGAGAGACAGGTTGATGATGAAGGTGATGAAGAGCAGCAGAAAGCTCCTCATGGCAGCCTGCAAAACCACCCGCAGGCCACATGCAGCAATCTCCCTGTAGGACAGGCAACGGTGACATCCAGTAGCAGTTTTGCAGGATCTGGAGTGACAACAGCGGTCAGGGAGGGGCGCTAATGGGGGAGATAAATCTACTGGAGTCTCCACTGCACTTTAAGAACTTTCACATTGGTGATGATCTATCTGTGGAGGCACCTGGGGCAGGGCAAGAACTGGGCGAAGACCGAGCTTCAGCTGTAGGAAGTGGTAAGCTACGTGTTTGCCCCCCTCCTTGTACCCTCCTGAGCTGGGCGCAGCGTGCACTCGCTCAATACGAGTTGCTCAGCGCGGGTTTTGCTGCAAAGGTATGTGGAGATCACAAAGTGAGGTACTGAGCAGTGGTAGTTTGGACAGAGCGGTGGATGCATCAGCCCTGTTTCAGGGGCAGCTACAGTTTCTTTAATGCCTCTGTATACTATTGCTGCGCCTTGCTCCAAATGTAAAATATCGAAAATTACCAACTGATGACACATAAGGCCAGGGGTGAGGTTCGCTCCCACCTAATGAAAATGGCTGAGTCCTTTGTGCCCGATTGTGCTAAAGTCAAAATGTCACCCACTGTCATTACTGTTCAAGCAGGTGTGAATGTGGTGGTGGGGGCAAGTGAGGCAAATTCATTGTCTAAAGACCGGGTTACATGTAACAATATCGATAACGATATCGCTGCAAAGTCACAGGTTTGTCACGTTGCAGCGACCTCACCAGCGACGTCGCTGAGTGTGACATTCCGCAACGACCAGCGATGAGCTCACTGATCGCTGGTTGCTGCGGAATGGCTGGGACCATTTTTTAATCGCTGGTCTCCCGCTGCCCCGCATGCATCGGCATGTGTGACAGGGGCAACGACCAGCGATCCCCATGCTGCGCCCAAGACACCCGACAGCTCCCTGCGACCATCGGGTGTCTGTGCATCGCTGGGGAATCGCTGGTGAGTCTGCCTGTCTCACCAGCGATCACATACTGATGTTCCAGCGGTTCCCGGTACAGTCAGATCGTTGATCGGGTTGCTGGAACATCGGTATGCGTAACCCGGCCATAAGGGCATAAATATTGGTGTGGGGGCTTGTGAGATGAAGGTAATTAATAATGTTGTTGAAACTGATGCAGTAACTGGTCCAGTTGCCCCCGCACCTCCAGCAAGTAGGAGCACCTGTCAGGAGCTATGCCAATGTCATCTCCAGAGGAAATAGGGCGTCCTCCGTACCTCCAGGCCCTGTGGATGGCATGTTGCAGCAGCATCTCCTGGAGGCCCTAAAGATGGGAGAGAAATCACTAGATGTAGAGGGTTGAGAGGTTGATCTATCCTTCCGGATAGAGAACCATGACCTCCAGACCTACCAAGAGAAAAGTGGGGGTGGTGCATGCCGATGATGTTTTTTACTATGAATGGGAAAGCAATATGGCTGATGTCAGAGGTAGATCACTACTCATGGGTCCAAGATCAATCGGGATAAGTGTGGGAGTCTCTGGCTGGGAGGAGATCCTGGTTTTAATCTCCCGGACACCCTTCTAGCTCCCTAAGTCTCTGCAAGAGTCCTTGATCAATTTGGCCAGGGGGATTACCTAACACAAAACTGGGTACATCAGGCTAGAGATCTCCACTCAGAATATCAACCAAATGGAAGGGTTGGTCATTGACAAGATGTAGAAAAAAACTAAGTCATGTAATGTACTTGCGAAGTAACTCAACTTTTTATGAAGATTTACTTTTACTCCTACAATAAAGATCCATGTACTCTTGCGGTGAGGTTAGTGAACTTTTCAAAGTACAAGTTTTGCTATGAGGGATGAGGACAGCGCAATAGACTGAAGAATCGCTTATATGCTTTGGATTTTGCTTTCATCAATCATCGACTAAATTTCCATTATTCCAGATTATTTAACCTAAACTTTTATAGCCTCATTTCTCATTGACAGAAGTTGTTCCACCCGCAAGTGAAAGCTCTTCCAAGTCTATACAGGTCACTCAAGGCCACCGCGCTGCTTCATAAAACAAACACGAGACCTCTGCTCTGATTTATAAGCTTTAATTTTCTGTACTCAGCGGTGTGATAAAATCTCCACATTTTAGAGGCCTTCAGAGCTGCACATCCTGCAGGAGATATAACATATTAATTGACATGTAAAAAAAGTAAGATGTGCCGCTGTCACATCACTCAGATGTTCCGAGATCCACAGCTCAAATATTACATTCAATGTAATTAGAGACCCAGAAATCATCAGCACATCTCAATCAATGTTGTGAGAATTCTAATAATCTGGAAGAGCTGAGCTATAAATTTATGGCTATGAATAAAGTGCAGAATATTGTCTCCCTAGACTTCCTACGGTAGGTCTGACTCGATTTGTAGGGACTTTGCCTGACTTAAGTCTCTCATCGCGGGGATAAACCAAATAGGAACTAATGGAAGTCGTAGACTGTCACTCAGCCATAGAGCAGCCATACCCCATGAGGATGCATATGTCTGGGGCCACAAGACAGAGGTGTATCTAGGTTTTCTGGCACTAGGGGCAAGAGTTGAGTTTAGCCCCCCCCCCCCTCCCCCATGGTCTGAGTAGGAGTCATGTGACCAATCATCCATTCGCGATTTTTTACGCTTACAGGTACAGTGATTGCTGGAGTATATTACACTTGTTAGAAGTTGGCTAAGGTGTTTAATGTTATAATTAAAGGGCTTGTCCAGGTTTCAGATGAAAGTCTAGGTGACTGCAGGCCTCCAAATTCTCATGGTGCGTGCGCTGCACACTTACAAGATTCTCCCATATCAATGGTAAGATTGGACGGTCTTGTGAACACAAGTATGCAATGTCCAAAATCCATAACTTTTTTTACTCAATTTGGCTATGTGAAGGCTTATTTGTTTTTTAGGGACAAAGCTAACATTTTTATTCATACCATTATGGAATAGATATCTCATTTTAATTCCTTCTAATTGAATTTTTTCATTTACAGAGTTGCCAGGAGTAAAAAAAATGACCATTCCGGTGTTTTGATGTTTTTTTTTACTCTTTACAGCATTTACTCATTGGGTTCATTAATTTTAATTTTGATATATGGAACTTTTCCAGACGAGGTGATATTGAATATATTTGTTTTATTTTTTTTATTTTTGCAACAATTTAATTTTTAATGGGGGGGGGGGTGATGATGGGTGATTTGAATATTTATTATTTTAAACATTTTATTTTTTTCTATATTTGTTAGTCACCTTGAAAGTATCGAACATGAGATTGTCTGATTGCTTGTACTATATAAAACAATACAACTGTATTGTAATATATAGTTAAAAGGTTAGACTTATGGAGGAGGCGGCTGAGCCCTCTGTCCTTTGTATGATGCATATACATAATGCTGGGCAACCCGCCTGGTCTAATAGTATGGGCATGATCAATAGGCTGTATGCAGACACTTTGCATCGCACGTACCTGTGTGACTGACCCCCTATGGTAACCTTGTGCCTATAAATACCACCAATCACCTCTCCTATGGCTTGGCTGGTCGCAGGTGATGTCACCGTCCCATGCCTTTGGCTGGTTGGAGGAGATTGTACATCAGTATCAGACACCTGTGTTGCCTCTCAGTGGGGCTTGCAGCATCCTACTAAGTGCAATGGATATTAGATCTTGGCTATTGTCGGTGAGTTAGACTCTTATGAAGCCCAGCCATGAGCTGGGCTTCAACAAAGCACCATCATGGCAGGAATAGGGTTGATGGGTAGAGATCCCACTGCCAGCAGCCGGGTCACCTGAATTCACTGACGTGGGGCCTCAGTGACTCAGTGAGTGATATCATCGCTCCTTGCGGCACTCATTGTGATCACAGAGGCTGCAGGGAAAGGACGCTTATTCTCTCGCTGTAGACTCTAGATGAGCACAGCCAGGATTGTGTGCTTTGCTTCGTGAGACCAAAGTTGTGGATTATCATCGGAGGGGTATGTGTGGGGTAATAAATTAGAAAATGAGGGTTGACTGTCTGATTTATTTTTAATGAAGGATTTTTCTTTCGCTGTATTTTTTAACTCTTTCCTCACAGGAGTGTGCGGGTCTCATAGAGGCCTGAACGTTATATCAATGCGGGCTTAATGACAAGCTGTCAATACTCAGCTGTCTATCACCCTAATGCCACCGCATCAGGGCATCGCGAAGAGCCTTGTAAAGCACCACGAATTGGTGCTTCTAATGAATGTGCTAATTTCTGGGGCAGCTGTAGGCTGCTATTCTTTACCCTGGGGGGCCCAATAACTATGGGCCTCACCACACTGAGAATATCAGACCCCAGCCGCCTGGGAATTACCTTGGCTGGTAATCAAAAATAGGGTGAAGCCCACTCTTTTTTTTTTTATTATTTATTTAAATAATTAAAAAAAACATAATGGGCTTCCCTGTATTTTTATTGCCAGCCAAGGTAAAGCCAGGCAGCTCGGGCTGGCAGCATATAGGTGCCCACTTTATCTGCGCTGAGAATCAAAAATACAGCAAAGTTGTATGTTATTTTTTTATTATTGTTTATTTATTTTTACACTCATATCATCAGGTTATGGCAACCAATCACAGACGCAGGTACAATCGTTGAGGGGCGCAGCAGCCAATCACAGATGCTGTCACAGAGAGTGGGCTTCTGTGATTGGCTGTTGGAGCCAGAGCAGTAACATGGAAACAGAACATACATTCTAGCATCTACCGTGCAGTGAATAATCAGGAAGTTAATGAACGGTTCCGGAGGTACAAGCGCACAGACCCGGTAGGTTTGAGTTGAGTATTAAACTCATCTTTTCAGGACATTTAGGGAATTTGCAGTATTGTGAGTCACAGTGAATTGATTGGCTGCAAGAGATTCAAGCATCTCTAGCATAGTGCAATGCAGAAGGCAGAGGACGGGTCTAGAACAAGGAACACATTATGTACAAGGTGGATGACAGGTCTTGTTGAAGACCGAGCAGATCTAGAAGAAGGAAAACAAAGTAATCTAGAATACAGGTTTAGAAAGAGGAGCACAGAATCCAGGTAGAAGACAAGAGACAGGTCTACGAGACGGAACGCATAGTTATGTTGAAGACAGAAGATGGGTAGAAAAGCAGGAGCGCAGAGTTAGCTAGAAAGCAGAAGGTAGATCTAGAGGAAGTTCGACAAAGTCATGTTGAAGATGGTGGATAGGTTTAGAAGCAGGAACAGAGTCATGAAGAAGATATAAGATTGGTCTAGAAGGAGGAGAAAGCAATAATGTCTGAGATAGAAGCAGGTCTAGAAGGAGGAGGACAGAGTCATATAGAAGAAAGATAATAGGTCTAGGAGGAGAAAAGCAAAGTTATACTAAAAGGGAAGAACAAGTTTAGAAGAAGGAGTGCAGAGTCATACAGCAGATAGACAAGAGATCTAAAGTAGAGAAACACAAACTTATGTAGAAGATGAAGAACAAGTCTTGAAAGAGGACCATTGAGTCATGTAGAAAGCAGATGACAGGTCTAGAAGGAGATGTAGAGTTGGGTAGAAGTCATAAGGACCCAAAGTCATGTAGAAGGCAGAGTACATGTCTAAAAGGAGATGTGTAAAGTAAGGTAGAAGATGGCAGGCAAGTCTAAAAGGAGATACATGGAGTCTTGGTAAAGACACGGGCAGGTCTAAAAGGAGTTGCACAGAGTAGAGAGTCAGATGACAGATTTAGAAAGAGAAACTACTATGATATTGTCAATTTTGAGTTTGAAAAACATCGCAAAGTCCTAAGCTGAGATAAGAGATGTTCGAGAAGGCACTAGGAAGTGGAGAGCGCGGAATGCGTTACACAATTTTTGGGGGCTGTGTGAAAGTAGATGGGATTACTGAGAGAATTATCCAACTCTGATGTAGAGAGATGATAGATACAGCTGAAGCCAGACGCTTACATATCTAATATATAAAATGACACATACTGTATGCATGTTTTTCTTACTGTCTGACATGAAATTAGAATAAACCCTTCCCATTTTAGGTCAACTAGGATTACCATAATTATTAATATTTGCCAAATGCCAGAATAATGAGAGCAAGAGAAAGAGAGTGAAAGAGAGAGAGAGAATATTTTAAGGCATTTTTATTGCTTTCTGCAGTCACAAGGTTACATACATTTCATTAGTATTTGGTACTTAAACTGTATGACTCAGGTCAAATGTTCTGGATATCCTTCCACAAGCTTTTGACAATAGCTGGTAGGAATTTGGGCCCCTTCCTCCATCTAGAACTGGTATAACTGAGCCATGTTTGTAGGTCACCTTGCTCGCAACCTTTTCAGGTTTGCCCATAAGTTGTCAATAGGATTGAGATCAGGGTTTTGTGATGGCAACTTCAAAACTTTGACATGTTATCCTTAAGCCACTTTGTAACCAGTTTTAGCAGTATGATTCAGGTCATTGTCCATTTGGAAGATCCTCTTCCGCCCAAGACTTATCTTCCTGGCTGATCTCTTGAGATGTTGCTTCAGTATTGCCACATAATCTTCTTTCCTCATGATGCCATCAATTTTGTGATGTTCATCAGTCCCTCCTGCAGACAAACAACCCCAAAATATGATGATGCCACCCCACGTGTTTCACAGTTGTGATGGTGTTCTTAGGCTTCCAACCTTCTCCCTTTTTTCTCCAGACATAACGATGGTCATTATGACCAAACAGTTCAATTTCAGTTTCATCACACCACAGGACATGTCTCCAAAAATGTAGGTCTCTGTTCCTGTTTGCATTTGCAAAAATTAATCTGGCTTTTTAATGTTTTTTTTTGAGTAATGGCTTCTTCCTGGCAGAGTGGCCTTTTAGTCCATGTTGATATAATACTTGTTTCACTGTGGATAATGACACACTCTTTCCAGTTTCCGCCATCATCTTCACAAGGTCGTTGGCTTTTACTCTTGGGTTGATATGCATATGTTCATTTCTGGGACACAGAACCCGTCTCCTTCCTGAGAGGTATGGTGGCTGGACATTCCCATTGTTAATTATTATTATTATTATTATTACTTATTTATATAGCACCATTGGTTCCATGGCGCTTTACATAAGAAGTGGGGGTGACAAGGACATTTTGTTTGTACTTGCATATAATTGTTTGCACAGATGAGCGAGGCACCTTCAGGTATATGGAAATTGCACCGAAGGATGAACCAGACTTGTGCAAGTCCACAATTCTCTTTCTGATATCTTTACTGGTTTATTTCCCATGATGCCACACAATGGAGTAGTATGTCTCAGGTGTGCATTAAAATACATCCACAGGTGTATCTTTAATTAATTCAGATGTTGTCAATAAATCTATCAAAAGCTTCCAAACACATGACATCATCATATGGGCTGTCCCAAATTGTTTAAAAGCATAGTAATATTAGTGTATGTAAGCTTGTAATTTTGCAGAAAGTAATAAAAATGGTCATTCTCTCTCTCTCTCTATCTCTTTCTCTCTTTATTTCTAGCATTTGGCAATTATTAATAATTATTATGGTAATCCTAATTGACCGAAAATGGGAGAGGTTTATTTTGATTTCATGTCAGATTGTGAGAGAAACATGCATAGTGTATGTAAACTTCTAGTTTCAACTGTATGTAAGGCACCACAGTTGGGTATTACATTAATTTGTTTTAATGTGTATATGTGTGTTAAAATTTGACAATTGTGTATGTGCAGCCTGCAGCACTTAGACCTAGGAACAGGTTTGGTTGGTGGAGTTTGGTGTGCACTGAAGTTACACATTGAGCTTGCACATCAAAGTTCAGTGAGACCTCAGTGAGACACTTGGTGGAACCCAAACCTCGCTCCTGCAGGCTGCATTGTACAGACCTACCTGAAACCCCAGGAAGGAGACCTATGCACTTAGGTGAAGGAATGACCTAGTCAGCGCTGCTCGGCCTACCTATTCAGAGATGTGACAGCAGGAGGAGTTCTGGACCGAAAGGGGTGTCCCCCATAAAGAGGATGAGTACTAAGAAAATCCTACCACATATGGAGATTAGCAGTAAATGTGGGGTATGCTGGAGAATTCCACGTTAGTGGAATAGATGTAGCCAACTCTGTTGTGTCAGCTTGGTCAACAGGATAGGCTCTGATCACTCTCGCTGTCATCATGCCTCATATGTGACTGTTTTTCTTACTCATTGTTATATGCCTGTCTGTAAAGCTAGATTGTGGAGACCCGCATCTCTTAAACAGTGCCTTCCCCCCTCCCACCAGTCCCGTAATGAAAAGACGGACAGGACTAGATGGGTTGAAACAGGTCGGTCACAATTTATTAATTTTCCAGGGAGGAAAAGAGAACGTCACTGAGTTGGGCACCTGAATTTAACCCCTGGAGGTGTGGCCGGATGCCCCTTCCCCTTAGATCCTATTGGCTACATGGCAGCCAAATTCATGCATCACCTGGGGAGAGGTGGAAGGGCGGAATTGGGCACTGAACGGTATTTTACTTTAGCTGTAGTCCCCAGTCAGAGACATGTTCCTTAATCAGTACTATGCCTGCCATACCATCTAAGCATGTTGTACCATCGATGGCTGTGTACTCTGTCAGGCTGTGTTCTAAGTAAAAGAGTACTGTTTTACCAAGCAAGCATCTCCTGGCTCTCCTGTTGCCTTCTAATGCATCAACATCATGGAGAACACCACTGACATAAGAGGGAACAGTAACTGCAGCATTGACCCCCGCACACCTCTAGCTGTGTGCCCCTTAGTCCACTGTCACCGGGGTTATAGGCGCCAGACAAGGCCACTGCCACTGCTGACATTCTCAAGGATCTGACCTCTGCCCGGTTCCCTAAGTATCCCAGCCCGGTCGTGACAGATAGATAGATGATAGATAGTTCTTGCTGCACATGAAAAATGATCTATCATTGTATTCCTTTGAACTCTGTCTCTCTGGATACACACCGATAAGCTTCCCTACCAACGTCACTCGACTTTAAATATTTTCCCCGAGAAAATTACCTCTGAAAAGAAATTCCACTCCATTTTACAATAAAGACCAGAAAAAGCAATAAGAACATTTGTTTAAGGATATTAATTTGCATAAACGCAGACATTAAGAAATATCTTGCCTTCGCAGGCGACGTAACATGCATGAGCAAAGCAAAAGAAATAGCAAGTAATTGTTCGGGATAATCCAGTGCTCTGTTAATAAGATGTAAGTATCGTTGTTAATGCCTTCACAGAAGCCGCTGGAGATTACAGATAAATTTCAGTAAAACGGTAGGGAAAAGGGAATTTAATTTAACAGCTATAAATTGCTAATGTTACTCAGCCTGACAATGTTACTGAAATTGCTTTTTTGTGTGTTGAACAAGGCAGATATCACGACAGACAATAATTAAAAGCAAAGTGAATATTTCACCGTTTTCTGCAAAAACTTTCTATTGATAAAAATGTTTTGGTCCCCAGCCAAGTTGTCCATGGGGAACAAAAGTTCCCCCCTAGGACCTAATTTTACTCAAATTGCAACTGTCTACAGGGGTTGGCTGGCCGGTGGGGAAGGGGGCATATGCCTCCCGGGCCACTCCTCCTGCAGCTGTTGAGAGCTACTCTGCCACCTGCTCCAAAAACATTGGCCTATTTTTCATGCGTATTACGGTAATTGGACATCTATTAATGTGGACATTTCTTCTAATACTTCACCATTCTTCTTTGTGTGCCAAAGTTTCTCTACGTTTTAGGGTAAAATTGGCCTCCCCAACTCATGGGCCACTGCTGTGTGATTGCCCTCCAGGCCAAAATTTGCCAGCCAGCCCCTGACTGTCTACAATCTCTGTTTTAATCGGAGTCAGGGGCGTAACTACAATAGGTGCAAGGGTTGCGATCGCACCCGGGCCCTGCAGCCTAGGGGGGCCCCAAAAGTCCCTTTGGCCTATAGAAAAAGACTAATACTATTAAAGATTTTAAATAATTGGGGGCCCCGTTGGAGCTTTCGCATCGGGGCCCCTGGGCCAGAAGTTACGCCACTGATTGGAGTACTTATAGTAGTTGTCCACAACCTTTCTAGGCATGAATAGTCTTAAAAATAATATACTCAACATTCAGAACCCTGTGGATCCAACAAAAGCAGCTCTGGAGGTCTGCAACGTCTCTATAAGCATTGAAGCATATAATTGCCTGCAGTTATCAAGGTATCTAGAAAAGCACGCCATCAGAGAAACATCCAATGAAGCGACCTTCTAGTCACATGACCGCTGCAGGCTATCATTTGCTGCAGTGGTTCCGGTAACTTCCCAATAGAGCAGACATCACTTCTGGAGCCCGAACAGACCTCTGGAGTCACCTGCGCTGAATCGGCAGGGGTGCTAAAGAGTGAATAGGTCTACATTTATTATTTTAAAACCTTACATTAACTAAAATAATATATACGTTATACAGCCGGTGAAATAAGTATTGAAAATGTCACCGATTTTCTACATATGTAGTTATTGTACAGGTGCTATTGACATTAATTTTTCACCAGATGTCAGTAACTACCCATCCAATCCACACAGACAAGGAATTCAAACCATAGATGTCCATAAATGAAAGCACATCTGCACAGGTGGTCCTTTGGTCTTAGACCACTCTTCAGATAATACATTTCATTCTTCTGTCTGACATCTTGCAAGGAGCACTTGGTCGTGGCCGGTTTATGATGAAATTATGTTCTTTCCACTTCCAGATTATTGCCAAAACAGAGCTCACTGGAACCTTTAGTAGATTAAAAATGTTTCTGTAACCAATGCCATCATTATGTTTTGTAACCATAAGGTTGTGTAGGTGTTGAGACAGCTCACTGGCTTTACCCATCATGAGATGTTTCTTGTGTGGTACCTTGGTAAAGAAGCACCTTTTTATAGGCCAGTTGAACCAGAAAATATTTTTTTCACTAAGAAGCAGGATTACTTTCTAATTACTGATATATTCTTCATGTGTTCAATACTTTTCCTTTTCATTTCTCATTATTATGCATGACTTAATTTATGGACATCTGTTTGATTTTCTTGTGTGCATTGGATGGGTTGTTACTGACATATGGTGAGAAATCATGCAAATACCAATTTTAGAAATATATTTACTTATTATTACTTATTTATTAACTTTAGTAATGAGACTAAATGAAAAACCCAACTTTGAAAGGGAAGCGTGCTTTCAGTAAACTGAATAAATCAACAGCTCGTGTGAATATAATAAACTTTGTAATATTTTGTATTGGAGAAATTTACTTCTTTCTGCACTTATGAGCCACTTTTTCTCCTCTTCTTCCTCCTGAACTGAACACCCACTCTGCAAAAAAACAGCTCAATAAAAGACAGTTTACCAACTCACAGTGGTGGGGGAAGGAGGAGTAAAAGGGGACACAATGATCATGATGAGCTTTCAAATACATCTTTCATCTCACCCCAAAGCTGGATTCACATCTACACTGATTAGTACCACTGTATAATATCCTCTATGCTGCTGCTGATTTTCTCTGTGATAACTAAGGAATGAAGAGTAGGAATCCCTTATGTTTGAGTTTGTCGTGTATGGGAGACATCATAGCAGTTTCCACCCACCAGCTCAGAGACAACAAAAAATTAGAAATGGAACCTACAGAGGAGAAAACTGGTGAAAAATGCAGAATCTAGGTCATATAATGGCCAGAAATACTATTATTTTTTGTTTTTACAGAGGACATCTTATTCAGAAAATGTCATTGAAAGTCTATGGTCATCCTTTAAGAGGTGTGCATGAAACACTCCACACTTCTGTCATGAAGAACTCATTGTACAAGTGCCAATAAGCGGATTGTGATGGAGAAGTTGGCTGATGTACGATGCTCAGATTCCAAGGAAAGCACAGGGTGAAAATGATGAGAAAGACAGGATTGTTTTATATACCCTTCAGAAGGAGCAATATCAGATGCGGATACACTTAATCATTCCAGCAGAGACAGGAGAGATGACTACATCTTCCATCCAAATTTTGAAAGCAGAATACATTACTTGATCTAATAGTGAGACACCCAAAATTGTATTGAATGGAGGTCTTCTGAGAATCGAGGAAGAGCCGTCTTCTCAAAGCTGATCGTCAATAGGAATTACAAGGGTCTTATGTAGAGATGCAACTATAATTTACTGTTAAAAATGATTTCCAGATATACTGCATGAGGAAATGTATGCGTTCCCTCCACTTTCACACAATTTTATGACCTTCCATTCTATATCCATATACATTAATATGAAATTGTCCCATTGCAGCTATAACAGGTGAATGTGAGAATATCTGCCCCTTCATCCAGAAGACCATCTGTGGGATCAGACACTGATGTTGTGGAGAGGTCAGATTCACAGCCTCCATTATTGGTGTTGGATGAGGTTGGAGCCTGGGTTTTCAATCTCCAGTATAGCTATTGGATGAGAGTGAGGCCCGGGCTCACAATCTCCCTTATTGATGTTGGATAAGGTTGAGGCCCAAGCACACAATCTCGATTGTTGATGTTGGATGAGGTTGAAGCCTAGGCTCACAATCTCCAGTATAGACGATGGATGAGGTTGAGGTCCAGGCTTACAATCTCCAGTTTAGGTGTTCGATGAGGTTGAGGTCCGGGCTCACAATCTCCAGTGTAGGTGTTGAATGAGGTTGAGGTCTGGGCTCACAATCTCCAGTGTAGGTGTTGGATGAGGTTGAGGTCCGGGCTCACAATCTCCAGTGTAGGTGTTGAATGAGGTTGAGGTTTGGGCTCACAATCTCCAGTGTAGGTGTTGAATGAGGTTGAGGTCCAGGCTCACAATCTCCAGTGTAGGTGTTGGATGAGGTTGAGGTTCGGGCTCACAATCTCCAGTGTAGGTGTTGAATGAGGTTGAGGTCTGGGCTCACAATCTCCAGTGTAGGTGTTGGATGAGGTTGAGGTCTGGGCTCACAATCTCCAGTGTAGGTGTTGAATGAGGTTGAGGTCTGGGCTCACAATCTCCAGTGTACGTGTTGGATGAGGTTGAGGTCCGGGCTCACAATCTCCAGTGTAGGTGTTGAATGAGGTTGAGGTTTGGGCTCACAATCTCCAGTGTAGGTGTTGGATGAGGTTGACGTCCAGGCTCACAATCGCCAGTTTAGGTGTTGAAAGAGGTTGAGGTCCAGGCTCACAATCTCCAGTGTAGGTGTTGGATGAGGTTGACGTCCAGGCTCACAATCGCCAGTTTAGGTGTTGAAAGAGGTTGAGGTCCAGGCTCACAATCTCCAGTGTAGGTGTTGAATGAGGTTGAGGTCTGGGCTCACAATCTCCAGTGTAGGTGTTGGATGAGGTTGAGGTCCAGGCTCACAATCTCCGATTTAGGTGTTGAATGAAGTTGAGGTCTGGGCTCACAATCTCCAGTGTAGGTGTTGAAAGAGGTTGAGGTCCAGGCTCACAATCTCCAGTTTAGGTGTTGAATGAGGTTGAGGTCTGGGCTCACAATCTCCGGTATAGGTGTTGAATGAGGTTGATGTCCGGGCTCACAATCTATAGTGTAAGTGTTGGATAAGGTTGAGGTCTGGGCTCACAATCTCCAGTAGAGGTGTTGGATGAGATTGAGGTCCGGGCTCACAACTTCCATTATTTGTGCTGGATGTGGCTGCAGTCTGGGCTCATGGTCTCCCCTCCATGGCTGTATGGAGCTTGTGCTCTGGGCACAGTCATGGGGAACAGATTAAGGGCCTTCCCCAAACTGTTCCCACAAAGCCAGAAGCTACAATTGTCCAAAATATGCTGTGCTAAATGACTAAAATTTCCCTTCACTGGAACTAATGGTTAAAGCCTAACCCCTGTTAACAGCCGCAGCATTATCCTCCGCCACCATTTGGACAGCATGCACAATGCTGTCAGGTAGGTAACATTCTACATTCACCAAACCCAGACTCCTCCATCAGACTCCGTCACTGCACAGATCACATCTTCTCCAGAGTCCAGCAGTGCCAGCTTTACACCGCTCCATCTGACGCTCGCCATTGAGCTTGGTGATGTACGGTTGCAGCTGCTCCGCCATGAAGCTCCCGGCAGGCGCAGTGTTTGTGCTTGATGATGTACAGCTGAAGCTGCTCCGCATTGTGCTTGGTGATGTATGGCTGCAGCTGCTCCGCATTGTGCTTGGTGATGTACGGCTGAAGCTTCTCGGCATTGTGCTTGTGATGTATGGCTGCAGTTTCTTGGCCATGAAGCTCCCAGTGGGCCCAGTCTTTGTGCTGATGTTACAGAGGAGGTCCAGACTTTACAGTTATGGGGTCAGCAGAGCGGTGGAGACATTTCTGACGGCACTTGGCCCACTGCTCTGTAATGTTAAGGGATCTGAGTTGCTGTGTTTCCTTCCACTTCTCAGTAATATCACTCCCAGGTGATGGGGGAAAATTTAGGAGGAAGAAAACTCATGGACGGACTTGTTAGCCGGTTGGCTCCTATTACCGGACCGCGCTGATATGAGTGAGCTCTGTGCCATCGGCCACTCTGTAAAGGCAGATAACGTGAGGGTTAGAGGGACACTTTTTATACACTAGGGACAAAGGGGGACGAATGTAACACCATGGGTGATTGGATTGGATGTTAAACATGGGGTAAATTGGGCTAGATGATAAACCTTGGGAGAAATGGGCTGAATGTTACACACCAGGGATAATGGGCTGGATGAGAAACCTGAATTCTTTGATCAAGAAATGGAGCCAATACTTCTTTTCCATACAGTGTATTATTAGACTTCAAATGTAAGTTTAGTGACCAGTGCCAGGTGGCTGATGCAAAGGCAAATAAAATCAGGAACATGACAAAATCACAGGTTACAAGTTACTAGTCAGGCCACACTGGAGCGGATGCAGAGAAGAGCAATCAAGATAATAAAGGTAATAGCTGAACTGCAGAAGACGGGCTATCAAACAGGTTTATTCAGTTTGCAAAAATGGCAGCTAGTAAAGGGGATGACTTTACTGTGGATCTGACCACTAGGACGCCCACAATCCCGAGAAACGAAGCTTAGAAGAGCAACATGTAATTGAAGCTGTGGTCAATCATACACAGCTCTGCACCATTCACTTGTGGCTCTTCAAATAACTCTTATAGGAGAATGGTGAGGTTCATAACAAAAACCAAAATGAACTGATCGGGGCTGATGGGTGTTATAGTATGTGGTCTGGTGGGGTTTATGTGGCAGGGCTGCTTTTTGGTCTCAATCCAGCACTGCCACCTTGGCTCCAATACGATCGGGTTTTGTGACGGTACCCTGAGCAGATACACTCGAACTTCCGGAACAGCGCTCTTCAAAAGGTCACAGCTGAGCATCAGACGGTGCAGCATCTTCTGCATTGGGCGGTGGTTGGTAGCACAAGTCCAGTATCGGTGTCCTTCACGGGCATACAACTGGTGATCCATGTCTCGCAGTACATTCATCCCAAGTCTCACCTCCATTCCCCTACAAGGGGGGTGATCCACCAGCACAATCTCCTTCTGGGCCATGTTTGATCAAAGAGCTTCAGCCAATCCAAACGATCTCCTTCAAAACAAGCTGGCCGTTGTTGGCAGCGGTAAGGTGGTTTACCCTGCCATCCTCGAGGACAAGCAACTGGCTAAAATTGCATTCAAACACCTCAAGAGGCATAAGAGTGCACTCTGACCCCTTGTCTACTAAGTCCCTCACCTTCTGGTCTTCGAACTTCACTTTCAACACAGGGCTACAGGACTAGAGATTGTGTTTTTCCCACTGAGGGCCTTGTAGGAGAATGGACACTGCTGATCGCTCACTCATGGCAGCAGCTTGGAGTTTAATGCCAGTGAAGGGTTCTCTGGGGCTGCGTTGTTTCGGCTGTAGCTAGCAGTATGGCCCCACTGTTCTCACCGCCAGCATATAATTTTACCATACTAACAGAGACCCATTGCAGCGCTTCCACTTGGTCCTATGTGCTGCATGGAAGCTGGACCAGATGGCGAATCCTTCACCATTGTTGAAGTCACCCCACTCCTAATTTTTGACAATTCCAGCCTTAGCTCTTTCAATTCAGTCCACAGCACCTGAATGACTTCCGTAAGAGATCCTGCCTCTGGCACAGTGTCGTGGACCTCCCCAGCTGTGCAGTGTCTACCGTCCCTTCGACTACAGCAGTGGACTCCTCCTCCATCTCTACAGCAGCCTGGTACACCTTCCAGAATATGAGATCAGGCGCAACCCGAGTCATTTCCTGCATCTATAATAAACAAAAAAAAGGTGGTCTAATGGAGCGCTAAGAAGGAGAGGATTACTATTCATATATCGAAGCATCCAAACCTTTATTAAGATGTCCCCTATACACCACAACGCATTTCGACACTCTACAGCCATATTCCTCAGGTGATATTTCCTGCATCTAATCATAGAGAAATCTATTTGCTATTCCAGCAATAAACTGGTCCCAGAGCAAGAAGTCTATCTCCCGAAATATCCCCATGGCCTCTGGGTCCAATAGCTGCACTTCATTGAGAGTCTACTGTAGGGTGTTAAGAGTATTGCATCAGAGACCCATATTCCCTCTGCAGGCAGTTAAAGAAAAGGCCTCGGAGCTGTGCCACTCTTGTGCAGTCCCAAGATTCCCTTCTAACAGAACCAGAATATTCTCTAACATATTTCTTTCTGACTCTAGTCGCACCATTATTGTCTGTCTAGCGTCTCCCTCCAAAGCATTCAATGCTAACTCCTAGGGCCAAATTACACATCCTCAAAATACTCTGCACTCTCTCAGTCCAGTCCTGTAAAGTCATGGTCGTCCACATCATACTTCTTGGACAAGTGCTGGAGGAGAGCTCCTAATGACACATACCCTCCTGAAGCTACCTCAGTGACCGGGGCACTGCTGCCGGCAATGACGCTGCTGGCACAGCGGGATCATTGCTTTCTCCGTCTACATCCATGACGAACTCTGAATCCTGCTG
The DNA here is from genome assembly GCA_033576535.1 of Allobates femoralis. Lineage (NCBI taxonomy): Eukaryota > Metazoa > Chordata > Amphibia > Anura > Aromobatidae > Allobates > Allobates femoralis. The sequence goes on from JARQOC010000003.1 coordinate 843,503,439, forward strand.
GCTGTACCAAAATGAGAACCAAGGGGTTCATCAGGATTCAGCGGATCACAAACGGAACCTGAGTGAGAAATCGATTAGTCAACAAGTTCTTACTCAAGAAATAGGGGTGTGAAAGATAGGATATGATTATGCATATACACTCCCCGCTTTTTACTACAAAGAATATTCACAAACTCTCAGTCCAGAGCACCAGGTTCACAATGCTGATTTCAAGGTCTCCCCTCATTGTGCCAGGATCCGCTGGAAGAATTTGCCTACCTAAAGAACTAGAAAAAGGGAACTTCACACTACTGCCGGGTAGATGTGAATTTAATGAATGCGCAAGAGAGCAAGTCTTTGGAGTAGCACTAACAAATTTATCGCAATGCCTATATTCCTAATCTGGAAATCCAAAAAGACCCAAAATTTCATGTGCGGGCACCCTCACCGAACAAATTTCTGAATGCGTAGAGGGTGTTCTCAAATCCCTGGTAAAAGAGACACCCAGCTACATTCAAGACACAACTGACCTATTGAATAAACTTTCAGCAATGGGTCCTCTACCAGAAGGAACCCTCCTCCCCACCATGGATGTGGAATCTCTGTACAGCAATATCCCACACCAGGATGGATTAAATTCCTGCAAAGTCTTCCTGGAAAGCACAGGGATTGATGCTGACCCTGTGGTGAAACTTACAAAGTACATCCTCACCCACAATTACTTTACATTTGACGACAACATATATTTACAGGAGACTGGCACAGCAATGAGAAGAAAAATGGCACCACAATATGCAAACCTTTTCATGGCCAAGCTTGAAGGTGACTTTTTATCCTCTTGTCCTATCAGGCCTCTGGCCTATTACTGGTACATAGATGATATTTTAATAATCTGGACAGAGTCTGAGCAACAGCTGAAGATGTTCCATGAACACTTTAATCAGTTTCATCCCACCATCAACGTAACACTCAACTACTCCTGCACTGAAATCAGCTTTCTGGACACCATCATTAAGCTACAGAACAATGAAGTAGAGACATCCCTGTACCAGAAGCTAATTGACCGTCCAATATATCCATAATGGGCAAGTTTTAATCTAAAAGACATAAAAAAAACTCTATTGTGTACAGCCAAGCCATCAGATACAATTAAATATGTTCCAACCCTACAGATAGAGACAATCACCTTAAGGACGTCAGAAAGACCGTTGTGAACCAGGGCTACAATCCAAGAGCAATTGAAAACCAGATTACAACAGCCACCAGAATATTAAGGAATCATCTTCTACATTACAAAACTAAAGAAGAAAACAACCGGGTCCATCTCGTAGTCACCTACAACCCAAATCAGGAGGTGTTAAGAGGAAACTACAACCACTACTACAAAAAGATTGCCTACTAAAATCTATGTTGTGAGGCGAAATTTTAACCCCGCGCGTTCCAGTTCACCAAACAATTTTGCCCCTATCTACATAATGGGGAAAAAGTGAATGGAAAAGTGTTGAGGAAAATCGACAGCTGTCAGCTATAGCCACAAAATTTTGCACAATCACACATCTGGACCCCGGGAGCGTCATAGGCTATGTTGTGAGGTGAAATTTTAACCCCGCGCATTCCAATTCATCAAACAATTTTGCCCCTATCTACATAATGGGGACAAAGTGGCAGTTACCAGTTGACAGTTGTGAATGAGAGGGGCTTAATGATAGCGCCAAAGACTAACAGCACATACCAGCATATAGTCACTAAAGTGGGGCCCCAACATGAGATATTCACCACGCACGGGGACATGTATACACACCACACGCACACAAAGAGTAACAGCAAGTGTATAGTCGCTAAGGTGCAGCCCCAATATTGGATACTCACCACGCACCCGAACAAACACACACACACCACAAAAAGACACACACACCCTCACGGACACACACCCTATAGCGACACATGCACTCACCCCACAGGGACACACACAACACAGACACACACACATACACACCCTATAGGGACACATGCACTCACACCACAAAGAGACACACACACCACACAGACCCCCCCCACAGGGACACACACACATACACACCCTATAGGGACACATGCACTCACACCACAGGGACACACACACACACCACAAAGAGAGACACACAACACAGAGACACACACACCCCACACAGACACTCCCCCCACAGATACACACACACACCACACAGACCCCCCCCCCCACAGGGACACACACACATACACACCCTATAGGGACACATGCACTCACCCCACAGGGACACACACATACACACACCCCAGGGACACACACACCACACAGACAGACACAGATGTGCACAAATCACCTCACACAACTCGCCTCATACGTGTGCTATCTTTAATTTCCAAATATAGACATCTGATTAAAAACAGCCAATGTGCAACTCATGTGCCATATAGGGAATTAAGGCAGATGTCAGTCACATGAGCTGTCTATTATGTGTATGTGTGAGGTAACATATACTGCCCGGCCAGGGGGAGGGTTTACTGTTGGCTGGAGATTTATTAGGCTGCCTATAGCAACCAATCACAGCTCAGCTTCTATTTTCTTACAGGTCATTAATATGACATATTCAAATTCTATTTTGTTATAGCTAACATTAGTTATTTATTAACCCAGGCGTAGCTGAGTAGTACAGCTAGTAGAAAATATATTCTAGGTCCTTCAACGTAGCCACCTTTTGCTTTGATTACTACTTTGCACACTCTTAGCATTCTCTTGATGAGCTTCAAGAGGTAGTCACCGGAAATGGTCTTCCAACAGTCTTGAAGGAGTTCCCAGAGATGCTTAGCAGTTGTTGGCCCTTTTGCCTTCACTCTGAGGTCCAGCTCACCCCAAACCATTGTAGCACCCCATCACTCTCCTTCTTGGTCAAATAGCCCTTACACAGCCTGGAGGTGTGTTTGGGGTCATTGTCCTGTTGAAAAATAAACAATGGTCTAACTAAGTGCAAACCGGATGGAATAGCATGCCGCTGCAAAATGCTGTGGTAGCCATGCTGGTTCAGTATCCCTTCAGTTTTGAATAAATCCCCAACAGTGTCACCAGCAAAGCACCCCCACACCGTCACACCCCCTCCTCCATGCTTCACAGTGGGAACCAGGCATGTAGAGTCCATCCGTTCACCTTTTCTGCGTCCCACAAAGACACGGTGGTTGGAACCAAAGATCTCAAATTCAGACCAAAGCACAGATTTCCACTGGTCTAATGTCCATTCCTTGTGTTCTTTAGCCCAAACAAGTCTCTTCTGCTTGTTGCCTGTCCTTAGCAATGGTTTCCTAGCAGCTATTTTACCATGAAGGCCTGCTGCACAAAGTCTCCTCTTAACAGTTGTTGTAGAGATGTGTCTGCTGCCTGATCTCTGTGTGGCATTGACCTGGTCTCTAATCTGAGCTGCTGTTAACCTGCGATTTCTGAGGCTGGTGACTCGGATGAACTTATCCTCCGCAGCAGAGGTGACTCTTGGTCTTCCTTTCCTGGGTCGATCCTCATGTGAGCCAGTTTCTTTGTAGCACTTGATGGTTTTTGAAACTGCACTTGGGGACAATTTCAAAGCTTTCCCAATTTTTCGGACTGACTGACCTTCATTTCTTAAAGTAATGATGGCCACTCATTTTTCTTTACTTAGAATTTGTATTATGGCAAGAAAAAAGCAGCTAACAGTCTATTCAGTAGGACTATCAGCTGTGTATCCACCAGACAACACAACTGATGGTCCCAACCCCATTTATAAGGCAAGAAATCCCACTTATTAAACCTGACAGGGCACACCTGTGAAGTGAAGACCATTTCCGATGACTACCTCTTGAAGCTCATCAAGAGAATGCCAAGAGTGTGCAAAGCAGTAATCAAAGCAAAAGGTGGCTACTTTGTAGAACCTAGAATATAAGACATATTTCCAGTTGTTTCACACTTTTTTGTTAAGTATATAATTCCACATATGTTAATTCATAGTTTTGATGCCTTCAGTGTGAATCCACAAATCTCATAGTCATGAAAATAAAGAAAAATCTTTGAATGAAAAGGTGTGTCCAAACTTTTGGTCTGCACTGTAAGTGTGTGTTCTCAGAATTTGCGTCATTGTTAGCCTGACAAAGATTCCTTTCTGTGTCGAAAGTTTGCTATTACTTACCATCTTTTCAGTTAGCCATAAAAAGTCTGAGCACAGCCATAACAAGTCTGAGATTCTAATTTTTTGTAATAAACCTATTCACACATATATATATATATACTAGATGGCGGCCCGATTCTAAAGAATCGGGTAGTCTAGAATCCATATATAGTTTATTTACTAATAGTTAGGGGAGTGCGGTGAAATGAATTGTGTGTATACAGGTGGCTCAGTGGGTAGCAGAGTATACGGTGGCTCAGTGGTTAGCACTATATATGGTGGTTCAGTGGTTAGCACTGTATGGTGGCTCAGTGGTTAGCACTGTATACGGTGGCTCAGTGGTTGGCACTGTATACGGTGGAGACCAAAAAGCTAAATGCGACCAAAAACAACAGTACACTGCAGTAAAAGTATTAAATGCAAGTGCAGTATAAAAAATAGTATAACAAATACAGGGTACTTAGTCTATCCGTTTTTTTGCGCAAAAAAAGTTATATCAAGCCACGTCACTAACTTCAAAGTGTACCCATCTCTGACGCGGTCCTAACTGTTGTATTAAAAAACCTGACTAGTGTGTATACTTACCAGTGAGCAGGAGCCAGCAAGACCTGTGTCTGAGATGGACTGAAGGCGACGGGGCTCTATGTGTGCAGGACCCAGAGAGGGGCGGTGGCTCAGTGGTTAGCACTGTATACGGTGGCTCAGTGGTTGGCACTGTATATGGTGGCTCAGTGGTTGGCACTGTATATGGTGGCTCAGTGGTTAGCACTGTATATGGTGCCTCTGTGGTTAGCATTGTATATGGTGGCTCAGTGGTTAGCACTGTATATGGTGGCTCAGTGGTTAGCACTGTATGTGGTGGCTCAGTGGGTAGCAGAGTATACGGTGGCTCAGTGGTTAGCACTGTATACGTTGGCTCAGTGGTTAGCACTGTATACGGTGGCTCAGTGGTTAGCACTGTATATGGTGGCTCAGTGGTTGGCACTGTATATGGTGGTTCAGTGGGTAGCAGAGTATATGGTGGCTCAGTGGTTAGCACTGTATACGGTGGCTCAGTGGTTAGCACTGTATATGGTGGCTCAGTGGTTAGCACTGTATACGGTGGCTCAGTGGTTAGCACTGTATATGGTGGCTCAGTGGTTGGCACTGTATATGGTGGCTCAGTGGGTAGCAGAGTATACGGTGGCTGAGTGGTTGGCACTGTATACGGTGGCTTAGTGGTTAGCACTGTATATGGTGGCTCAGTGGTTAGCACTGTATGGTGGCTCAGTGGTTAGCACTGTATGGTGGCTCAGTGGTTAGCACTGTATATAGTGGATCAGTGGTTAGCACTGTATATGGTGGCTCAGTGGTTAGCACTGCATACGGTGGCTCAGTGGTTGGCACTGTATATGGTGGCTCAGTGGTTAGCACCGTATACGGTGGCTCAGTGGTTGGCACTGTATATGGTGGCTCAGTGGTTGGCACTGTATATGGTGGCTCAGTGGTTGGCACTGTATATGGTGGCTCAGTGGTTGGCACTGTATACGGTGGCTCAGTGGTTAGCACTGTATACAGTGGCTCAGTGGTTAGCACTGTATACGCTGGCTCAGTGGTTATCACTGTATATGGGGGCTCAGTGGTTGGCACTGTATATGGTGGCTCAGTGGTTGGCACTGTATACGGCAGCTCTGTGGTCAGCAGAGTACGGCGGCTCTGTGGTCAGCGCAGGAAGGAGGCAGAGTGGTCAGCGCAGGAAGGAGGCAGAGTGGTCAGCGCAGGAAGGAGGCAGAGTGGTAAGCGCAGGAAGGAGGCAGAGTGGTGAGCGCAGGACGGCGGCTCTGTGGTCAGCAGAGGACGGCGGCTCTGTGGTCAGCAGAGGACGGGGGCTCTGTGGTCAGCAGAGGACGGGGGCTCTGTGGTCAGCAGAGGACGGGGGCTCTGTGGTCAGCAGAGGACGGGGGCTCTGTGGTCAGCAGAGGACGGCGGCAGAGTGATCAGCGCAGGAAGGAGGCAGAGTGGTCAGCGCAGGAAGGAGGCAGAGTGGTCAGCGCACGAAGGAGGCTCTGTGGTCAGCAGAGGACGGCGGCTCTGTGGTCAGCAGAGGACGGCGGCTCTGTGTTCAGCAGAGGACGGCGGCTCTGTGATGAGCAGAGAGCGGCGGGTCTGTGGTCAGCAGAAGACGGCGGCTCTGTGGTCAGCAGAGGACGGCGGGTCTGTGGTCAGCAGAGGACGGCGGCTCTGTGGTCAGCGCAGGAAGGAGGCAGAGTGGTCAGCGCAGGAAGGAGGCTCTGTGGTCAGCAGAGGACGGCGGGTCTGTGGTCAGCGCAGGAAGGAGGCTCTGTGGTCGAGTGGTCAGCACAGGAAGGAGGCTCTGTGGTCAGCACAGGAAGGAGGCTCTGTGGTCAGCAGAGGACGGCGGCTCTGCGGTCAGCGCAGGAAGGAGGCTCTGTGGTCAGCGCAGGCTAGGTGGGCGGAGCCATGGTGGGAGTCTCGCGGGGTGGGCGGAGCCATGCCGGGAGCCCCGCGAGGTTGGCGGAGCCATGGCGGGAGCCCCGCCAGGTTGGCGGAGCCATGGCGGGAGCCCCGCGAGGTGGGCGGAGCCATGGCGGGAGCCCCGCGAGGTGGGCGGAGCCATGACGGGAGCCCCGTGAGGTGGGCGGAGCCATGGCGGGAGCGGTGTAGCGGGATGGCGGCGGGGTAAGTATACTGGAGTGTGTGTGTGTGTGTGTGTGTGTGTGGTGTGTGTGTGTGTGTGTGTGTGTGTGTGGTGTGTGTATGTGTGTGTGTGTCCCTAACGCACTTCCGTCACTTTGGCAGCCACGTCCACGACGACGGAAGTAGCGCCGAATATGACGGAAGTGCGCTACGGCAATTATATATTATATATATATATATATATATTTAGATATACCCTAGCATTAGGAATACCCAGGTATCTAATCCTCTTAGTCCAATACAGGCCTGTGAAGCTGGCTGCAGCCAACAAGATAACTCTCCAAAGAGAGTGTCCATGCTTTACCCGCTAAAAATGCTGCATACACGGGGCCCAAGCTCAGGACTTATGGCTACTTGTTAAATCCACAGAAGAAAGAAGTCCAAAAGAGTTCTGGTCTAAAACACTAGGGAAAGAACAGTGGATTCTTTGTTGACCTAATCACCACGAACAGCCTTAGAGTGAATCGTCCCGCCTCTCCTCTCATCCATAACACCATGAGATCTCCCCCTCAGAACAATACCCCCTCTGGCAGCAAGGGTTTGTTTCTTCTCGAGGGAGGTTACTTCACATTTCAAAGAACTAGCACACAGACTCTATCAACCCCATTAGTGATTACCAGTGAAACGAAAGTCTATCACCACAAATCCATACGTTACTGGTTAGGTCAATTCTCTCCCTTGGACAAGCCTGGGCCGAGCCTTTTATACCCGCTGCGCACAAGTCTGACTCAGGGGCATTGTAGCACCCTCTGTACACTCTCACATGCAGCATGCAGTCAGGTATCAAGTTAATGTATAGTGTTGTACTGGTCTATCTTGGCACAGGTGCCCGCTGCTCATGCAATCAATGGTGTAATAGGGACACATCGGTCGTTGGTGTTCTCCGCTAAACCAGAAAGAGTCAGAGTTGGTCCTGGAAGTGTGTGACGTCACCACTGTGTATGGAGGCTGCAAGGGGCTCAAACTTCCTATGTGTTTTGGAACAATGCAGGTTCCTTTGTCAAGCAATGGATCGACTTCCAGAACTTTATTTTATTTAATCAAGATCATTGGGAATACCATAGGAGCATTTTTTAATTTTCTAATTGATATGAATAACCTGGTGTGCGACATCGCCTCTCAACCTCCCTGCCATTTCCAATGGGATTAATGGACTCAGCAACAACCAATTTGGACCCCAGTCTCCCCTTCTGGAGAGAACTAATGACACAATTGGTACTGTGCTGATGGATCTTCTCAGGCTTGGGTAACAAGAACAAACTCGCCCTCACAGAGGCTGCAGACAAACTTCTCGGTGTCGAAAGATTTTGTCCAACGTCTGATGCTACAATGGGAGACAAAGCTTATATTAAAGACTGATCCAAAAGGTACAAACACATCCAAAATCATTGACAGAGCCTCTTCATGTCTGACTGCAGAAGCCGTAAAGCAACACATTCATATGAAAATATAAGAATACCCCCTGTCCAGTATCAGGCTCTGTCCATGGTTTACGAGATTGTACCTGTTCTGGCAGCCTGAGCATTGGTAGATCACCGGGTATTTAATGTCCCATTTGTGGTGGACTGTAATGGGCGGGAGGTCAGGGTGGATTCGTGCCACCTTCTCACAATATTGCTCCCATAGCTGGTTATGGGCGTATTCTCCATTGCCATTGATGACCCAGCAGGCAACATGACACATCTCGTGGATCAAGGTGTCTCGTAGTCGTTCTGAGGACAAAGCAGCATATAGTTATGATCAGGAGTAAAGATAAAGATGTTAATAAGATTGTACCAAAGTCAATCAGTAATCCTTCATGATGTGAATCCTACCTGAAGAATCGCAGATTTTATCCGAAAATTGGATGATGGCGCAGCGATCCCCGCTATTCTCCTGGAAGCTGGTGCTGCCAGCGGTTATTCTCAGCCTTTTATTCCAGGTAAAGTCCATATTTGCAGGAAGCTGTGGAGAAAGGAGGGATAAAATAGAGAATATTGAGGTGTATAATATATATATACTGGATACACTAACCCTACCTCTAACCCTTCACTCACTATACCCTATATCATCCTATACCTCCAGAATATAGAGGTATACACTATATACACCCTAGATACCCTAACCTTACCCTTTAATTCTCCACTCACTATCCCCATATTACTCTGAACTCCCATAATAAAAATATGCATATAAGAGATACCGGATACACTGACCCTAGGTGTAACTCCTAGCTCACTATACCCTATATTGTCCTATACCTACAGAATGTAGATGTATAAACTATATACACCCTGGATACAGTAAACGTACCCTCTAATTCCTTTATAATTTAAAGATATCTAATATATAAAGCTGAGTGTGTATCATAGCCCCGCCCACATCATATAGCTCCACCCACTCCATATAGCGCTGCCTACTCCACATAGCCCTGCCCGGGGACTATGAGCTATGCGTGTGTGAGTATCATAGCCACACCCACTCCACATAGCCATGCCCACTCTGTATAGCTCCACCCCTCTACATAGCCCTGCCCTGAGAGCTGCCCCAGCACCCTTGTAGAGGGGTGGAGGTATGAAGGGGCGGGGCTATGCATAGGGGCGAAGCTATGAAAGGGATGTGGCAGAGTTATAAAGAGGTGGGGCTATGTGTCACAGCAGAGCTATGAAGGGGTGGGAGTTATGGGCATTACGACCATATATGGGTATTACACCTGGGCAATGCCGGGCTCTACAGCTAGTATATAACACATACTGGATATACACTGACCCTAATTACTCTCTAATTCTCCACTCACTGTTCCCTATATTACCCTGTACTTATGTAATGTAAAGATACATGTGCATCTCAATGTATTAGAATTTCATCAAATGAAAACCCAAAGGTCATTATCTCAGAAAATAATAGTAGGGAGGATGAAGGGTTAAAAACCACACTGCCATATTCCACGAATCACCAAAGGGTAAATATAACATTAATTTATTAGTCAACACGCTTCAGGGCTCCCTGACCCCTTCCTCAGGACAAATCAATATCATATTGCCATGTCTCAGGGAGGCCTGAAACGCATTGACTAATAAATCAATATTATATTCACCCTTTGATGTCTTGTGGAATACGGCAGTGCAGTTTTTAACCCTTTATCCTCCCTACTTTCTGAGGAGATATTGACCTTTGTGTTTTCATTGACTGTAAGCCATCATCATCAACATTAACGGAATAAACATTCGAAACAGATCACTCTGTGTGTAATGACTCTATATATTCTAGGTCATTGAGATGCACTAGTAGATACAATATATACTGGATACTGAGCCTAGGTGTAACCCTTCATCCCCCGTATCCCCCTATACCGGATTGTGTGTTAAAACTGAATACCTGGTTCTCAAAGACAGTCCTGTTAAATACATTGTACAGATGTCTTGTCAGCTTCTTTTTGTTCTTCTGGAAGTCGGTGACATATTTGGATGTGGGAGAAGACAGATCTCTCAGGAAATAGTTATTGATGGGACGTCTCCTGGTAAGAAAATATTAAAGACATTTACTAGGGTAAGGTGTCTAGGATTTAATTTCCTTCCTCCTTATAGAATATGGTGTATGCACAGTATGTATAATTTGTGTGTGCGGCTAAGGTAAAGACTCTGGTTCCATTATATTATGTAAGTTATTAATAATAATTAGTGATATTCCTTAGGGGTGGGGATTAGTCAACAAAAAGGGTCTGTGGTGTAGTTTCAGGAGGAGAGTCCCAAGAGAGCTGGAATAGGAACCACTACCCAGTTACGATACGGCTGGACCCTCTGGGTCACCCCCGGGTTTGGGCTTAAGATCTAGGAAGTGATCACAAAGTGAGTGTTCTCCTCCCGGTGATGGTGCCCATTCCCTGCTTCTGGCAGGTCCCCAAAAAGTGGCTTTCTCCTTCGGTGCCAGTTCTGTGGACCTTGGGGCATTGACTCAGGCGAACGTGTTGCCACTGTGCAAATTGTGGAGGAACTTTTGTTTAGCAGTGACTATGACCATTCCCTGGGATTTGGGCCCAGGATTCGGGAAGTGAAGTGGAATACAAAGTGAGTGAGCTCCTCCCAGCGTTGGTGCTCATTCCCTGCTTCTGGCCAGCTTCAGTGCCAGTTCATTGGACCTTGGAGCATAGACTCGCGTGAACAGGTGGCCACTATGCAAGCTGTGAAGGAACTTTTGTTAGCGGTGGCCCTGATTGTTCCCTGGGATTTTGGCCCAGGATTCAGGATGTGAAGCAGATTACAAAGTGAGTGGGCCACTGCCAGTCTTGGTGCTCGTTACCTACTTCTGGCAGGTACACGGACAGCAGTTGTCTCCTTTGGTACCAGTTCTGTGGACCTTGGGGCATTGACTTGGGTGAACAAGGTGCCACTGTGCAAGCTGTGAAGACGTTTTTGTTTAGCGGTAGCCCTGATTGTTCCTCTGAATGGATCCCCATGGGTGGGAGAGGGCTGCAGCCAGGAGAAACTGCATGGATTCATGGCAGGTTATAGTGCGGCTTAGGGACAAGAGTCTGGAGGCACCAGGAGGGGAGCGGTCTGTGGCAAATTGTGTTGATCCCCATAGATGTAACGTTCAAGATGAGTGCCCGAGTTTCATGAGACTATTAAAGTAAAGTTTCAATAGAAACTTTAATTGATTCTGTGTGTGCTTTAGCTCTCACCGAGGGCAGCCCTGGTCTTAACGTTTGCACTGAGAAGCCGGGGCAAGTTCACTGGAACCAGGGTTGCTCCATAGCTGAGACTACGTGGACCCTGTGCCGTCAGTCACTCAACACTAGAACAATGAACTATCTAATACCAGCACCACCTAATGACCAGATAACATGAATATGACCAGATAAATAAGAATACTCTACCTCGCTGTCTCCTCCTGCACAAAGCTGGATTGGGGAGAATGGATCTCTGGGGAAAAGAAGAAATATCGTCATTTACTTTTCTGATCAGCTTCCCTAATTAATAAAAAGTCTCTTTTCTTATTTTACCAGAAGGTGTTTATGATCCTTCCAGACACTTTATTACAGACCTGGGTTAGTGTAGAGCAGGTGGGAACCAGAGCCGCCATCTCCATCTTCAAGTGGATGAGACTGAAGAAATGAAATAAAAAGTTACAAAAATTTAACTTAGCAGTATAGTCACATAATGCAGCAACAGGGCTGGTTTTAGAGGTAAAATGGGACCCTGGGCAACTGCCCAGTTTGCCCTCCATTAACACCAGCCCTGTGCGACATCCACCAATCTCCACCAGACACCACAGACAGACCGTGCTGGAGAGAATCTAGCGCTCACCTGACGTACCTTCTCATCACCGCTGTTATCCTCTGTGTTGGGCACAGAAACACGGTGGCATTTATTATTGACCTGTAACTGCGAAGAAAAGAATTAAAATAATAAAATCAGAAATTTAAAAATAAAATATCTTCTTATCAAAAGTTAATTTTTAAATGTGTAAAGGCTGATCCTGGAGAACAACAGAGGAGAGATGCAAAAGTGCTAGCTGCAGTTGCGAATGTATTTTGTCAAGTTTTTGGTGTTTTGCATCTTTTTTATTCGTGGCATCAAATCTACTTTATTTGAAGACCATTTTCACAAGAGTTCACCTAAGGTTTGCTTTTGCTTCACCACTGTGGGAGGATTTTGGGGTTTCCAAATATTTTCAAGAAGATGCAAAATTTGTCGTAAATGTGCTCCAGTCTTACCCTGGAGTGATTCCATGTAAGAGAGCAAATTTTGCCACATTTTGTAACGTGTGGTGCTTTGCTCTAATAAGTTTCAAATAGAGATGGGAGAACTTTCGTCAATCGTGTTCACCAGTTTCAAATTCGTCACGAACATTGCAGATTTGGTTTGTGATCGGAAACCCAAGCAGTTTTCAAAAAATCATCAAACGCGCTTTGTTCGGTAACTGATCGGATGAAAAAAACATTACTGTGTTTTCGGTGATGCTTTTCTTCTACCTTCTGACTGTGTAAGATAGCGAGCGAGACGTCTTTGATGAAGGGAGAGGGTGGGGGGAGGTCAGAGGAGCGTTGGACTCCATTCATTTTTCCCGGTACTTTCTGTGTGGATGTTCTGGGCCGGCAACCAATCAGGGCACATAAAACATCCACAAGTTGTTGACACAAGGGCTTGTGTCATTGGTTGGCTTGTATCATTGTCTGCCAATGTCACATGTTCCTTGGGATACAAGAAGCAACCATTTACCATTGTCTCCATATTCAGAGTGTTACCGCCAGGGACAGTGCTGCTGCCGCTCCATCCTGCCCCATCCGTGTGACACTAAAAGAGAGCTAGCTACTCGATCACTTTTTAGTCAGAATAGGAGGGCAAGAGTGTCCATCCCGACATAGGTCCCCCAGACCTCATCTTAGCCTCTCATACAGTCAGATCAGAATCCCACACACTGCACTGATGAGGGGCAGTCACCCGAAACACAGCATCTGCAGTTTGGGGTTCTGATCTGGCACAAATCCTGAGTCATATTAAAAGGCTTGTTAAAGAGTCAATTATGACTTTTAGGATTTCTACCTTTATTAGGTGGCACTAGAGTTCGTCTACTTCCTCACTGAAGTGACAATTTGCATCTAGACATAAGCATTTTTTGCTGAGAAAAAGCGTGGTTACTAAATCTGTGTGCGTTACCAAAGCTGCATTTTTTGCATACAAGTGATTGCATTTCCCCTTAAAAGGCTGTGTTTGCCAAATACTTCAGTTTCACCTAAAAAGGCTTTCTTTGGCCTCAAAGCAGTAATTACCAGTAATTGGCGGTTGCATGAGTTATGAGGGTCCCCTGCCCACTAAGCCTATACATGTCACTTACCCAACTGAATCCTTCTTCCTGTAGTAGTCAGTGAAGCTTATACTTGTGCCAGCTGAGTGTGGCAGAGCATAACATTTATTGGAGAAGTTGCATGAGGTGTGAGGGCCCCCCTGCTCAACATTCCTACACCTGTAACTTATTCCCCTGTTCCTGATCAATGTTGAACCTTGAAATGCTAGGCCAGACCCTGTTCCAGACCCTGTGCCATGCATGCAGGCTGGGCCATACTACAATTGTTATTCTGGGTCAATTGATGCCACTTTCATGGTGTCTGGTCCTAAGTTTTTTTTAAATGTGGAGACTCTTTTTGGGTGTTTCTGTTGTGTGTTTTATTAATTTAGCAGGGATTTTTGTGCACCATGCCTACACCTGTCACTGACGCACTTAAATAATCATTTTGGTAGCATTCTTTGAAGCTTATATTTGTGCCACCTGAGTGTGGCAGAGTATTATATTTATTGAAGCTTTTGCATGAGGTTTGAGGGCCCCAGCCCACTAGGCCTATACATGTCACTGACCGACCTGAATAAATCTTCCTGTAGTAGTCAGTGAAATAGATATTTGTGCCACTTGAGTATGGTGGAGCATAAAATATATTGAAGCTTTTGCATGAGGATTGAGGGGCCCCTTACCCTCTAGGCCTACACATGTCACTGACCACCTGACTAATTCTTTCAGTAGTAGTTTGTGAAGCTTATACTTGTGCCATCTGTGTGTAGAAGAGCATAAAGTTCAACCCAACAGTCCTATACGTGTCACTCATTCCCCTGTTCCTGATCAATGTTTAATGTTGAAATGCTGGGCCAGGCCCTGTTCAGACCCTGTGCCGTACATGTAGGCTGCGCCATTATACAATTTTTGTCTGGGTCAATTGATTTCACTTTGCTGGTATGTGGCCCTAATTTTTGGAGATGTGGAGACTTTTCTTGGGGTGTCTTTGTTGTATGTTTCATGAATTTAGCAGGTCTCTCTGAGCACTATGCCTACACCTGTCACTCATCTCTCTGTTCCTGATCAATGGTGAAGCTTGAAATACCGGGCCAGGCCTTGTCCCATGCATCTATAGTGCACCATAATAAAAAATTTTACTCTGGGAAATAGATGGCACTTTTCCTGGTGTCTGTTCCTAATTTGAGCTGTTTTGGCAGCTTCTGGTCCCCTTTTAACCCCTTAATGCTGACTGTTGCATATTCACATCATACCAGTTCAATTCATTTGCCTGCATATGTGTGTACGTATAATTTTAATTCAGGCAATAAGGGGCTAAGGTGTTTTCTATGCTTTTGAATTTGCATCCCATTGATTTCATTTGGGTTTGGAAGTTCTGCGAACATATGCCAATCGGCGATCCGAACCCAAACTTCAATAGGTTTGCTTATCTCTAGTTGCAAACATAGTTACAGACAGAAAAAGGACTTTCTTTTTTACTGTGTGCATAATTTATGAACCGCCAGCGCCATGTTGATTAATTTGTCAAGCAAAAAAAAACATCAAATAAGACAAAAAATATAGAAAAGTGACTTAACAACCTATAGATGATCAATCGGACCCATCTTATGGGTAAAATACCGAAGTCCCTGCTCACCTGGTCAATGGTGCCACTGTTCTCTGAATCAGACGCGATAATAAATCGATGTTTGCGCTTATATTTAGACATTTCGCTCAACAGAAATGCAAAGCAAAATCCCAACTCCACTAACAGTGAGAATGACTGCGAGTCATCATCACTGCGAGTGACATCATCACTCCACAGAACACTGCTACTGTGACATCACTGCCTGAGCAAAATGTGTCTGTGTATATATCTTTTCTGATATATATATACTGTACATATACATATATATATATATATACTAGGGATGGGCGATTCTACTCGCTAGGACTCGTTACTCTGCGAGTAGTAAGGGACTCGCAGGACTCGGTACTCTGCGAGTTTCCCAGCGTTTACTCGCACAGTAACGAGTCCAATGCAAATCAATGGCAATCCTAGTTTTGTCAGAGACTCTGACAAAACTAGGATTGCCATTGTCTTGCATTGGACTCGCTACTGTGCCAGTGATAGCAGGGAAATTCGCAGAGTAAGAGCTGTCTGCTCTGTGCAGCTCCAGGGTCCTAGAGCCCGCCTGCTGCCTGATGTAGCAGAGCTGAGATTGTTCTCAGTCTGCTCATTCCCTGTGCATGCACAGGGGATGTAGCAGAGAGGACATCGCGTTTTGGACTACGTCGGACAGAAGAGGATTTTTTTAATTAAAGATGGAGTCCCTAATGGCTTTTTTTTTTTATTTCTAATAAAAAATTTTCTCTGTGTGGTGTTTTTTTTAACCCTTTATTGGAGATTCTTAGAGGCCGGGTCAAACCTGGCCTGACATTAAGAATCCCGGGCTTAATACCAGCTTGTATAACAAAGGTGGTATTAACCCCTTTATTACCCAGCGTGCCACCGCCACCAGGGCCGCTGGAAGAGCGGGGTTCAGCGCCAGAGGATGGCGCTTCAATGAACGCGCCATCTTCTGGGGCGGCTGCGGGCTGCAATTTGCAGCGGGGGGTGCCCAGAAAGCTTGGGCATCCCTGCGCTGCGGATTCCAGCCCCCAGCTGCTTAGCTGTACCTGGCTAGACATAGAAATTGCGTGGAGCCCCACGCATTTTTTTTTTATTATTTCATGAAATAATAAAAAAAAGGGCTCCCATATATTCTTGTGTCTGGCCAGGTACAAATAGGCACCTGGGGGTTGGGGGCAGCCCGTCGCTGCCTGCTGGATCCGGCTGGTTCCAGAAATACGGCGAAGCCCACATCAAATTTTTTTCTGACAAATCCATAAAACAATGTAAATAAAAGGGACTGCATCTTTATTAACCCCTGGACCATGGGCGAGGGGTTAATAAAGATGCAGTCCCTTTTTTAGGATTGTTTTATTGATTTTTCAGAAAAAAAATGACGTAGGCTTCGCCGTATTTCTGGAACCAGCCGGATCCAGCAGGCAGCGACGGGCTGCCCCCAACCCCCAGGTGCCTATTTGTACCTGGTCGGACACAAGAATATAGGCGAGCCCTCTTTTTTTATTATTTCATGAATTTCATGAAATAATTTAAAAAAAATGCGTGGGGCTCCGCACAATTTCTATGTCTAGCCAGGTACAACTAAGCAGCTGGGGGCTGGAATCCGCAGCGCAGGGAGGCCCAAGCTTTCTAGGCAACCCCCGCTGCAAATTGCAGCCCGCAGCCGCCCCAGAAGATGGCGCGTTCATTGAAGCGCCATCCTCTGGCGCTGAACCCCGCTCTTTCAGTGGCCCTGGTGGCGGTGGCACGCTGGGTAATAAAGGGGTTAATACCGGCTTTGTTATACAAGCTGGTATTAAGCCCGAGATTCTTAATGTCAGGCCAAGTTTGACCTGGCCACTAAGAATCTCCAATAAAGGGTTAAAAAAAACACAACACAGAGAAAATTTTTTATTAGAAATAAAAAAAAAAAGCCATTAGGGACTCCATCTTTAATTAAAAAAGTCCTCTTCCGTCCGACGTAGTCCAAAACGTGATGTCCTCTCTGCTACATCCCCTGTGCATAGATATAGATGTCTATGCACAGGGAATGAGCAGACTGAGAACAATCTCAGCTCTGCTACATCAGGCAGCAGGCGGGCTCTAGGACCCTGGAGCTGCACAGAGCAGACAGCTCTCACTCTGCGAGTTTCCCTGCTATCACTGGCACAGTAGCGAGTCCAATGCAAGTCAATGGCAATCCTAGTTTTGTCAGAGTCTCTGACAAAACTAGGATTGCCATTGATTTGCATTGGGCTGGTTACTGTGCGAGTAAATGCTGGGAAACTCGCAGAGTAACGAGTCCTAGCAGATAGAGCCTGAAGCTCCCGAGACACATCTGCGATTTGTAAATTGCACATTACTCGCTATTACTCGCTTCCCCATTCATTAACATTGGACTCGCTAGACTCGCAACGAGTAGCGAGTCCCGGGCTCGGACTCGCTAGAGGCAAGCGATTCCGAGTAATTTAGGACTCGCCCATCACTAATATATACACATACTGTGAGTCCTCGTGGGCAGGGTCCTCTCTCCTCCTGTACCTGTGTGTGCCTTGTACTGTTCATGATTATTGTACTTGTCTATGTATGCCCCTTTTCACATGTAAAGCGTCAACGTCAAGGAATAAATGGCGCTATAATAATAAATATACAGTATGTATATATATCCATGTCCAAAAAAAGCTGGCAGCACATTATTGGATCATCAAAAAAGTTACCAAATTTTTAATTTGTCATGTGTGCAATAAGTATATACTGTATATATATCAATGTTGAAGTAATTCTCCCTGAAACTAGTTCCTGTTACACGTTTTGCTTATTTCCTTTGTGTGTATTAGAACAACACCCAAAAACAGAAAAAAAAAGCTAATTGGATATAATTACACACAAAACCTCAAGAATGGGTCGAACAAAATTGTTGTCCCCCTCAACTTAATATTTGGTTGAAATAAATCCTTGCAGTCAGTCTTGTCCTATAACCTCCACAAGCTTCTTCTCCTGGAGTGTCTCCTCTTCTTTATAATCTGCTCCCGATCTCTCGTATTTGAGGCGTCTTCTCCCAACAGCAATTTTCAGATCTCTCCACAGGTGATCAATGGGATTTAGATCTGGACTCATTGTTGCTGTCGGAACCCAGGGCCGTGGGGTACTCAGAACCGGGTGATTCTGTCTCTGGGGAGCTACGGGGGTTGAGACCCGGTTTGCGTGACCCTGGGTGCAGCTGAAAGGGGTTTTGGCTTAGTAGGGAAAGGGAATGATGAATAGGGAGATTGTTTGTGACGCCACCCGTGGTATGTGGCTATAGTGGGCCACCACTGCTGCAGAACCTTCGGGGTGATGGACTGGCAGCTAGGATAGAATGGCTCTCCACGGGTAGAGCAGTTCTCTGGGGCAGTGAAAGTAGTTTAGCTGTAGGGTGCAGGACTACAGGCACAAACAATAGGTAGACTCACTGTTTTGTTGGTCACTGAGTCTGCTCAGTCTCAGACTGCATCAGCTAGGCTGATGGCCCTGTCTCTTCCTGCGAGGTGCTGGTATGACAGGCAACTCGAGTCCTTTCTAACCCTCATCTCGGGTATTGGTTCTTGAACTCTCTCTATTGCTGTGTCTCCGGACACAGTGTGGCTGGGGAACCTGGAATTCCCCACCTTCTGGTGTTGCCTGCCGGGACGTTAGACCCTGCACAGTCACGGACCCGGTGTCCATTCCCTGCGCTTTCCTCTGGGGTGAGCACAATGTCGCTTAGCTCCCCAGGTGTTCCTGCGACTCTCCTCAGACCGTAGCCTGAGGCCTGGCACCGAGTCAGTGATCCTGGGATGAGCTCTACAGCCTCAGTCCACCAGGATGTTTTCCTCAGTCCTCCTAGGAACTGAACTGCTGTACCTAGGATGAGCTTAGCACTGCTCGATCCTTCAGGTACTCTTCACAGTCCTCTCAGGAACTGGGCTAACTGGCTCCGTCCTAGACCAAATTTATAGGGGAGCTCACCCTGAACCCAGGCTTGGTCTCCCCCTTCAGGCCTGGAGGCAGAAGGTGTGTGTGGTTTTCCTGCCTGATGATAAGACCCATTTGTTGCTCTCAGCATGACACCAGCACCCGGGGGCAGTGATGACACAGTGGTACTTAGACCCTGGGGTACCACCTTGCCACTTCAGATCTCTCCATTTCTGGGGCTTCTTGATGTTTGGGGTCATTGTTCTGCTGGAAACCCCTGACCTAGGATGCAGGGCCACCACTAGGGGGGTACTGGTCTACCTGGAGTCAGGGGCCCTGGGGGCATGGCCATTGGATCAGGGAGCAAGGGGGACTGGCCATGACTGCAGGGGGCATGGCGGTTTGGAGCAGGGAGCAGGGAGGAACCCCCGGCTCACACTCTACTTTTAGCCAGCAGCATCAGTGAGTCGCCTGTGTCTGTGCACTGAGGTTACGTCACCAGCAGGCCTCAGTGCACAGGGGGTCCGTCCAGGCCCACACACCACCCTCTCAGTAGTACTGCACAGGAGGCGCGCCCACATGCTCAGTACTACTGAACAGGGGGCCCGCCCAGGCCCACCCACCCAATACTATGCCCACCACGGTCATGGCCAGGGCCCGCCCATCCTCACCCACCCACCAGAACACAGAGAGGCTGAGAGGATGGACCAGATGCAGCCAATATACAGCATGTGGTGGTGGAGGCAGGAGGAGGAGGCGCAGCAGGTGGTGGACCGTGGCCGACAGCAGGCAGCAGCAGCCAGCACCAGCGCTGGTAAGTAAAGGCAGCACAAATGGCCTATGGCCAGAATAGCAGGGGCAGTTAGGACCAGGGGGTGATGGTGCCAGGCTGGTGTATGGGGCCCTACCGGCCCCAGACTTCCTCAGGGGGATAAGAGTGAGAACATGGTGTGGAGGGAGGGGGTCCCGCCCGCTCTACACAGGGAGATAAGAGTGAGCACATAGTGTGGAGAGGGCCCCAGACCTCCCCCAGGGGGATAAGAGTGTGCGCATATAGTGTGAAGGGGTCCTGGACCCCCCAGAGGGATAAGAGTCTTTGCACATGGTGTGGGAGGTGGCCCCGGACACCTAAGGGGGATAAGAGTCTTTGCACATGGTGTGATAAAAGTGATAAAAGAGGAGCATATACTGTATTTTTCGCTTTATAAGATGCTCCCCAAATTTGGTGAAGGAAAAGAGAAAAAATGATTTTTAATGTTAAATGGGGTCCGTCTTATAATGCCAGTGTCTGTCTTACAATCAGTATATATGTCCCTCATCCTTGTAAATGACCTTCCCCCTCACCATCCTAAACCCACTATTGCTTACCGAAGCGGGGGGTGGAGTTGTGATGGCAGGTTTGCAGGGACCACAGAGGGGAAACAAAACTGCAGACCCAGAGATGCGGAGTTGTCACCGCGGTGGCAGCTGCCATTTTCCATGTGCCTGCCGGCATTGCCAAGCTGTGCCTCGGCCTCTATCATCCAGACTTCCGGAAAATGGCCGCGGAGGTGGTGCATGCGCAGATCGAGATTCACGGCCATTTTCTGTAAGCTTCTGGCTCCTCCCTCCAGAGCTCAGCTCCCCCCTCAATAGTTGGGGGCCCGAGGAGAAGGGGGAAAGAGATCATATATCCCTGTGGCTCCTGCAAAGCTCAGCTCACTCCCTCAATGGGTGGGGGACTGGGGAGAAGGGGGAAAGAGATCATATATCCCTGTTGCTCCTTCAGAGCTCAGCTCACCCCCAGTCTATGTGCCCCATAACCCTCTGCATTGCGGTGTATGCCCTTAGTGTCTCCTGTATGATGTATATATATAGCTGTCTCCCATTTGATGTATATGATTTACAAAACTTATCACAGAGTCAACTGCGCTCCAGACCAACGCAAACCTGGAAGATCAGTTATCACTGAACATAGCAGGCGCACAGAGAAGCAGCTGCAGCCATCCAATTAGGTCAGTTACCGTAATTACCGGTAATTGTTTAACTAATGTAGCAGGGTAATTTTCATGGTGATGTGTGGTCCCTGAATGATAGTCAAAATTTCCAAATGATACCCCGGCAGCAAAAAGGTTCCCCACCCCTGTAGAAAGTAATGAATAACAGCACCAGTATTATTCTGCCTCGTGACATTTATTGTTCATATCCCTCCTCAACTCACAATGTACAGTGTGGGCCATTTATATGGATGCATCTAAATAAAATGGGAATGGTTGGTGATATCAACTTCCTGTTTGTGGCACATCAGTATATGGGAAGGGGAAACTTGTCCAGATGGGTGGTGACCATGGCGGCCATTTTGAAGTCAGCCATTTTGGATCCAACTTTATTTTTTTCAATGGGAAGAGGGTCATGTGACACAGCAAACATATTGAGGAGTTCATAAGAAAAACAATGGTGTGCTTGGTTTTAACGTAACTTTAGTCTTTCATGAGTTATTTATAAGTTTATGACCCTTATAAAATGTATTCAAACTGCTGCCCATTGTGTTGGATTGTCAATGCAACCCTCTTCTCCCACTCTGGACACTGATAGCAACACCACAGAAGAAATGCAGCACAGGCCTCCAGGATCCGGTGTGTCAGATGCTGCACATCTCGTATCTTCACAGCATAGACAATTGCCTTCAGATGAGGCAAACTGTTTTGGAATGGTGAAATTAACAAACAAAACCAGCGCTATTGGTCTGACACTAACCCACAGTGGATAGATCCCTCCAAGACTGTGGGAACACAAACATTGATGGTATGGTGTGGTATTAAGGTTTCCATTGATGAAGAATGGCCCCACTATCTTTGCACCCCATACACCACACCATATCATCAATTATTGTGTTTTTGGAGGGATCTATCCACTGTGGGTTAGTGTCAGACCAATAGCGGTGGGTTTTGTTTGGTAACTTCACCATTCACAAAAAAGTTTGCCTCATCTCTCATCTGAAAGCAATTGTCTATGCTGTGAAGATATGAGATGTGCAGCATCTGACACACCGGATCCTGGAAGCAGTGCCGGACAAAGCATTTTGGTGCCCTAGGCAGGTAAGGCAAACGGACCCTCCCCCCCCCCCGAAATATGTCTAGGAATAAAAATGGCAACATACATGAAGTTGCAACATCGTAGGATCAGCGGTGTTTATTCACTCTTTGTGTGGTCTTACATGGTGCGGGTGGGAGGACGGGGGGTTCTCAAAGGCGATGGCCTTTTCTCACCGCAAGTGGCGCTTCAACAGGCATATAGTCCACCATATGCCTGTTGACTATATGCCTGTTGAAGCGCCACACCACGAAGAGTGAATAAATACCGTGATTGTGTTGCAACTTCTTTTCTATAATGCTAAACACAATAGCTGTATATACAATAGAGAATACAGAATAGAGACAGTTGCTAGCTATATACACAATAGAGATGGCTGCGGACCGTATACACAATGGAGACTGCTACGGGCTATACATACAATAGAGAATAAACAATAAAACTGCTGCTGGCCATACACAATAGAGAATACACAATAGAGACTACTGCTGGCTGTACGCAATAGAGATGGCTGCCAGCCATATAGACAACATCCCAACAGCTTCCCTCCATTCCGACAGCCTCCCTCCATCCTGATAGTCTCCCTCCATCCTGACAGCCTCCTTCCTTCCTTCCTCCATCCCGACAGCCTCACTTCATCCTTCCTCCATCCTGACAGCCTCTTCCATCCTTCCTCCATCCGAACAGCCTCACCTCATCCTTCCTCCATCCTGACAGCCTCCCTACATCCTTCCTCCATCGCAATAGCCTCCCTCCTTCCCATCAACGTCCCTCCATCCTAACAGCCTCCCTCCATACTTCCTCCATCCCAACAGCGGTCCTCCATCCTGACAGCCTCCCTCTATCCCAATAGCCTATTCCATCCTGACAGCCTCTCTCCATCCTTCCTCCATACCAACAGCCTCCCTCCATCCTGACTGCATCCCTCTATCCTGACAGCCTCCCTGTCTTCCCACAGCCTCCCTGTCTCCCCACAGCCTCCCTGTCTCCCCACAGCCTCCCTGTCTCTATCCCCCACAGCCTCCTTGTCTCTATCCCCACAGCCTCCCTGTCTCTATCCCCACAGCCTCCTTCCCTATATATGGCCCCCTATTCTGTACATTGCCCCATCCCTACCCCGGATCCCAGCATAACTTACCATTGGGGGGAGCTGTGGATGCGGAGCAGGGGTGCCGGAGCCCGGAGGGCACATCTGCAGGACTGGAGGTGCCTGCAGGGAGTAGCTGCGGACCTGCGGCAGCTAGCGGTGGGCGCCGCCATGTTCTTTGTGGCCGGCGCCCACTAACAGTACAGCCGGTCGGTGGAAGTTGAGACTTCAACAAATGGCCGCGGCTAATTGGAGACCGCGGCCATTGTGTAGAAGTCTCAACCTCTATTGACCGGCTGTACAGTTAGTGGGCGCCAGCCACAAAGAACATGGCGGCGCCCACCGCTCCCTGCCACAGCTTCTCCCACAACTCCAGGGCCCGGCGGCGGTGATAGTCAGGCGGGAATGTGCCCTGCACAAGATGGCACACCAGGCGATCGCCTATGTTTCGCCTACCTGTCGTCCCGGCCCTGCCTGGAAGCCTGTGCAGCATTTCTTCTGCGGTGTTGCTATCAGTGTGTCAGGAGTGGGAGAAGAGGCAGAGCTTGAATGGAGGCGCAGCTGGGGTGGAGTCTTGGAGGAGGTGGGGGGCAAAATTTTGCTTGTCAGGGGACCAGAAATTCCTAGTGGCAGCCCTGCTAGGACGCCTCCAGCTTTCTGATGCTGGGATCTACATTGCCGCCCAAATTCCAATGGTATCTTCAGATTTCATGATGTCTTGCACACAGCCAAGGCCCTTAGTGCCAGAGACAGCAAAAAACCCAAAACATTTCTGACCTCTCCATATGTGACTATAGGTACTGTGCTTTTTTCTCTGAGCTCCCCATATGTGACTGTAGGTCCTGTGTTCTTTTCTCTGACCTCCCCATATGTGACTGTAGGTCCTGTGTTCTTTTCTCTGACCTCCCCCATATGTGACTGTGGGTCCTGTGCTCTTTCCTCTGACCTCCCCCATATGTGACTGTAGGTTCTGTGCTCTTTTCTCTGACCTCCCCCATATGTGACTGTAGGTCTTGTGAACTTTTCTCTGACCTCCTCTATATGGGACTGTAGTTCCTGTGCTCTTTTCTTTGTAGGCCTCATTCTGTTTTTGGTAAACAGTAGAATGATGTGCTTTACCACAAAACTCTATGTTTCATCTGTCTACAAGACTCTTTCCCAGAAGGATTTTGGTTACTCACATACAATTTGGCTTTTTTATGTGTCTGTGTCAGCAGTGGGGTCCTCCTGGATCTCCTCCATAGTGTTTCATTTCATTGACATGAGGATGGATAGTTTGCACTGACTCTGATGACCCTTGAGCCTGCAGGACCGCTTGAATATCTTTGGAACTTGATTGGGGTGAATTGTCAGTAATGCGCACCCTGTTCAAGAGAAGTTTACAATCCATGGCACTGCAGCTAATCTCCCTGGATGTGGACGACAGAGAAAAATTGATGAAAGGTTGCAATACAGGATAGTCCAGAAATGCATGTGTAATTGCAATAATTTTCTGGAACAATTTCAAGGTTGACAACTCTTTTGTCCCTAACTGCATAATTATTCCAGTAAATATAGCCAATATTCCACATTTAAGTATTTGTGTAAACCAGCCACAACCAGGTGCTCCCTACAAGATTTCAGACAGAGGAGGTAAAAGAGATATCAGATGAGTAGTCAAAGAGCCAAGAACCCCCTATGGAGAACTACAGAAAGACCTGAAATCAGCAGGTACAATTGTTAAAAAAAATATAAAAAATAATGCACTCACCCAATCACTCCTAGAATCACCAAGGTGTTCATTGGCAAACTTCAGATGGTTGGCACATGTGCCTTCTTGAGCAGCGAGACTTTGTGGGCACTGCAGGCTTTTTATCCTTTACGGAGTAATTATGGCACCCCAGTGGTCCGGTTGCCATAGTTGCCTCTTTCACAGGGGGTGATGTCATGCCTGGAAGCAGGAGGTGGTCCCCATGCTACGTAATACCCAGCATCCAACACAATTCCTGACTCCAGGTCAGAAGGGGGAGCTCTAGAACCCGATTTCAGGGGAGCTGCCCTGGTTCTGGCAAAGAGGAGGGGTTGGTCAGTTAGCCTGAGGAGTGGGAAGGGAGAGGATGTGGAGAACAGAGCTCTGGGGAGTGGAGCTGCGAGAGAGCTCACCCCAGAGCTGTGCTAGAAAGAACGCCAGAGTCCTGGGTTGCGCGGGCACTGTACATCCCAGCAACTGAATCTGAAAGGCAGTAGGCTGCAAGTCTCCTGGCTGCACCAAAGACTGGCAGCACCATAGCGGATTGAGAGCTCGGAACCGTTGCCAACCCAGCACCCGTCATGATAAGTTTGTGCTTTCTGCCATACGGGTGAGGAACCAACACGCAAGAAGAGGGCTGCAGCATAGCTACAAGCAGCCAAGACCCAAAAGGGACGCGCAGTAGGACGGCCTCCGAACCTACCTGGCGAGGTGGATCTCCAAATGCTTCTAGGCTGCCCTGATCCTTTCATATCCTGGTATACAGAGCCCCGGACTGCACCACCATCTGCTAACTAAAGGTAACGGAAACTGCACCCTTCTGTGTCTTCCAATTATTTCACACGCCCTCTGTCCTGCACCCCAACTATAACTGTTATTATCCCAATAGACTTTCACACTAACTCTGGGCCCCGTTCCACCTGTAGGGAGCGATGCCATCCATGCTGCCACACCATCTGCCCCAGCGGTCCCAAATCTGCAGCGTCGGCCATCCCTGGCGAAATACCATAGGTGGCGTCACGATCATCCCCTGTAAATACCCCCCTTATCTTGCACGGCCAGGGCCATGGAGCCGGGTCACAGCCACCATGACCTCCCCAAGTATCGCCGGCCAGGCTACTGAGTACCCCCCGGCCCTTGCGGCCATTGCATAATGTGTTACCAATGGTTTTCTTGTCGACAATAGTCTCAGCTGTCTTGACAAGTTCCCCCGTGTAGTTTTAGGCTGATCTCTCACCTTCCTCATGATCCTGCATACCAGATGAAGTGAAATTTCGCATGGGGCCCCAGATCGATGTGGATTGACACTCATTTTGTATTTCTTCTATTTTCTTACTATTGCACCAACAGTTGTCTCCTCCTCACCCAGCATCTTTCTTATGGTTTTATAGCCCATTCCAGCCTTGTGCAGGTCTAGGATTTTTTCCCTGACATCCTTAGAAAGCTCTTTGGTCTTGCCCATGTTGTAGAGGTTAGAGTTTGACTGAATAATTGAGTGTATGGACAGGAGTCTTTTATACAGGTGCCAATCTAAGGGTACTTTCACATCAGCGGTTTTGCGCTGATCGCGGCAGTTGCGGTGAAAAAAGCGCAACTGCCGCGATTACCGCATAACGGCTGCACTTGCGACAAGCCCCATACAATGTATATGCGGGCTTGCGGTAAGTGTGCGGCAGGTGTGACAAGTGCGGTTTCGGCACTTGCGGCAGGGAAAAAAACGCGGCTGACCGTTTTTTTCGCGGCTGCACCTGCCGCAAGTGCCAAAACCGCATTTGCCGCACTTGCCGCACCTGCCGCAAGCCCGCATATACATTGTATGGAGCTTGTCGCAACTGTGCCGCAACTGTGCCGCAAGTGCAGCCAGTATGCGGTAATCGTGGCAGATGCGGTTTTTTCACCGCATCTGACGCGATTTAAAAAAAACGCTAGTGTGAAAATACCCTAAGACAGATGTCTGTAATGCAGGTAATGAGATGATTAGGAGTGTCTAACTGTTCTGTAGGAACCAGAACTCCTAATGGTTGGAAAATGCAAATACATTTATATAATTTAGACAATGTGATTTTCTGGATTTTATTTTAGATATTTTATCTCTTACTGTTAAAATGAACCTACCCTTAAAATTATAGACTGTCCATGTCTTTGTCACAAAATCACAAAACTTATTTCCTTAATTGAACATCATGACAATCATGCAGGGCACAGGAGCTGGCAACCCGAAGTCAAATTCCTCCTTCTAGACCTGTCAGGGCTGGCTACAGGTTTTTGTGGGCCCCGGGCGAAATAGTCTCAGTGGACCCCTTTAACACAGACCATGATTCATGAATATAATATAGAAGCTGCAGGCTGTGTATATATAATATAGAGGCTCCTGGGTGGGCTGTTTATTTTATATAGAGGGCTGTATATATAATATGGAGACTGCCTGGCTGTATATATAATATAGAGGCTGTGGGCTGTATATATTATTTGGAGGCTATGCTGGGCTGTATATATTATTTGGAAGCTGTGCCAGACCATATATATAATTTGGAAGCTGTGGCAGCCCAGCAGCAGCCTCCAAATAATATATACAGCCCAGCACAGCATCCAAATAATATATATTGTCCAGCACAGCCTCCAAATAATATATATAGCCCACCAAAGCCTCCATATTACACATACAGCTCAGCACAGCCTTGATATTACATATACAGCACAGCACAGCCTCCAAATAATGTATATAGCCCAGCAATGCCTCCATATCATATATACAGCACAGCCTCCATATTATATATACAGCACAACAGCAGCCTTCATATACCCCAGCACAGTCTCCATATATATCAGCAAAGTCTCCATACACCTCAGCAGCAGCCTCCATGTACCCCAACAGCAGCTTCCATATACCCCAGCAGCAACCTCCAGATACCGCCAGCACAGCTGCCATATACAGTCAGCATAGTCTCTTTATACCCAAGCACAGCCTCCATATACAGCCATATATATATATATATGGAGGCGGTCTCCATATACTGCAGCACAGCCTCCATATACACCGAGCAAAGCCTCTATATAGCTCAGCACAGCCTCCATGGTACATATAATGCCCCATCCTGCTGCACACACTAAAAAAAAAAAAAAAACGATCATACTCACCTTCCATCTGCTCCCCTAGGGCTGTGTCCTCCTTAGATGCTTCCCCACCACATCCTTACTTATAGCAGCAGGCTCCCAGGACTGCGGAGCTTTCTCCTCCTTCCTGCTGGCTGCAGCAGTGTGATGAGGTCATAGGGTGATGACTTATCACTGCTGCAGTTGGCAAAGGAGGAAGCTCCACTGCTCCGTAGAGCCAGCACATGTCTAATTTGCATCACATGCAAATTAGCCATGTGCACTGGCAGCGCAGTGGAGCACTCAGCTGCTTGCTGAGTCTGCCTGATATACTCTTTGTTCACAGGACTGTCTGTCCCTAATGGGTCCCTTACTTGCCTGGGTATGGCGGGTGCTGACGCCGGCCCTGAGACCTGTCCTCTGCATTCAACACAGTTGACCACTGTCTCCTATTACAGATCCTCTCTTCCACTGGTATCACTGACCTTGTCCTCTCCTGGATCTCCTCCTACCTTTCCAACCACACATTCAGTGTCTCCCACTCCCACATGACCTT
The DNA here is from genome assembly GCA_033576535.1 of Allobates femoralis. Classification (NCBI taxonomy): domain Eukaryota; kingdom Metazoa; phylum Chordata; class Amphibia; order Anura; family Aromobatidae; genus Allobates; species Allobates femoralis. Next base: position 843,532,086 of record JARQOC010000003.1, read on the forward strand.
CTCGCCCCATCCCCTCTCTGTTGGTGTCCCTCAAGGCTCTGTCCTGGGGTCCCTCCTTTTTTCAATCTATACCCTTTGTCTGGGACAACTCATAAAGTCCCATGGCATCCAGTATCACCTGTACGTTGATGACACTCAGTTCTATCTCTCTGGCCCAGATATCACATCTCTCCTGTCCAGAATCCCAGAATGTCTATCAGCCATATCCTCCTCCTTCTCCTCTCGCTTCCTAAAACTCAATGTAGACAAATCCGAACTCATCATCTTTCCTCCATCTCACACACCTTCCTTATCAGATCTATCACAATAAATGACACCACACTTTGCTCTGTACCTGAACTCCGCTGCCTTGGAGTAACCCTTGACTCAGCGCTGTCTTTCAAACCGCACATCCAAGCCATTGCCACCTCCTGCCGCCTCCAGCTCAAAAATATTTCCAGAATCCATCCCTTCCTCAACCCTCAATCTACTAAACTACTAGTGCATGCCCTCATAATCTCCCGCCTTGACTACTGCAACCTCCTCCTCTGTGGCCTCCATGCTAACACTCTTGCACCAATCTGTCCTTAACTATGCTGCCCGACTAATCCACCTCTCTCCTCCTCCACTTCTTCCCTCTGCAAATCCCTCCACTGGCTCCCAATTCCCCAGCGTATCCAATTCACACTACTAACACTGACTTACAAAGCCGTCCACAATCTGTCCCCCCCCCCATATATCTCTGAACTAATCTCCCGATATCATCCAACTCGTAATCTTCGATCCTCCCAAGACCTCCTCCTTTCCTCCACACTTGTACGTTCCTCATCTAACCGCCTGCAAGACTTCACCCGAGCATCCCCATTCTCTGGAACTCTGCACCTCAAAACGTCCGACTGTCCCCATACTCTGAACCTTCAAGCGGAACCTGAAAACCCATCTCTTCATAACAGCCTACAGCCTGCAATGACCACAATGCCACCTCACTACCACTGGACCCGGTGCACCATCACCACAGAACCTAGCGCTCCACCACCATTGGAACTTGCGCTCCACCACCCGAGCAGACCCAACCTACTGACTGCCTCCCCACTGCCCTGTAGAATGTAAGCCTGCAAGGGCAGGGTCCTCTCTCCCCTCTGTATCGGTCTGTCACTGTTAGCTTCTTCATTGTATCTTTAACTTGTTTGTATGTAACCCTTCCTCATGTACAGCACCATGGAATCAATGGTGCTCTATTAACCCCTTAGTGACGAAGCCAATTTCCACCTTAATGACCAGACTGTTTTTGGCAATTCTGACCAGTGTCCCTTTATGGGTAATATCTCTGGAACGCTTCAACGGATCCTAGCGATTCTGAGATTGTTTTTTCGTGACATATTGGGCTTCATGTTAGTGGTAAATTTAGGTCGATAATTTTTGTGTTTATTTGTGAAAATATAAAAAAATTGGTAAAAATTTCGAAAATTTGACCATTTTCAAATTTGTCATTTTTATTCTGTTGAACCGGAGCGTTATGTGACACAAAATAGTTAATAAATAACATTTCCCACATGTCTACTTTACATCAGCACAATTTTTGAAAAAAAAATTTTTTGGTTAGGACGTTATAAGGGTTCAAAGTTCATCAGCAATTTTTCATTTTTCCAGCAAAATTTACAAAACCATTTTTTTAGTGACCACATCACATTTGAAGTCCATTTGAGGGGTGTACATGACAGAAAACACCCAAAAGTGACACCATTCCGAAAACTGCACCCGTCAAGCTACTCAAAAGATACATTCAAGAAAATGATTAACCCTTCAGGTGCTTCACAGCAACTAAAGCAAAGTGGAAACAAAAAATGGACATTTTAATTTTTCCAACAAAAATGTTCTTTTAGCCTCGATTTTTTTCATTTTCACATGGGCATCAGGATAAAATGCATCCTAAAATTTGTTGGGCAATTTCTCCTGAGTACACCGATACCTCATATGTGGTCATAAACCACTGTTTGGGCGCACGGCAGGGCTCAGAAGGGAAGGAGCGCGATTTGACTTTTGGAGCTAATTTACCATTCAAAAAGTCAAATGGCGCTCCTTCTCTTTTGAGCCCTGCGGTGCGCCCAAACAGTGGTTTATGACTACATATGAGGTATCAGTGTACTCAGGAGAAATTGGCCAACAAATTTTAGGATGCGTTTTATCCTGTTGCCCATGTGAAAATGAAAAAAATAGAGGACAAAAGAAAATTTTTGTGAAAAAAAACTACTTTTTCATTTTTACAGATCAATTTGTAAAGCACCTGAGGGTTCAAAGTGCTCACAATGCATCTAGATAAGTTCCTTGGGGGGGTCTAGTTTCCAAAATGGGGTCACTTGTGGGGGAGCTCCAATGTTTAGGCACACAGGGGCTCTCCGTATGCAACATGGTGTCCGCTAACAATTTGAATGGCAAATTAGCTCCAATTGCTAGCGGACACCATGTTGCGTATGGAGAGCCCCTGTGTGCCTAAACATTGGAGCTCCCCCACAAGTGACCCCATTTTGAAAACTAGATCCCCCAAGGAACTTATCTAGATGGGTGGTGAGCATTTTGAACCCCCAGGTGCTTCACAAATGAATCCGTAAAAATGAAAAAAGAAAATATTTGTGGAAAAGAAAGTAGTTTTTCATTTTTATGGATCCATTTGCGAAGTACCTGAGGGTTCAAAGTGCTCACTATGCATCTATATAAATTTCTTGGAGTGTCTAGTTTCCAAAATGGGGTCACTTGTGGGGGAGCTCTAATGTTTAGGCACACAGGGGCTCGCCATACACGACATGGTATCCACTTACAATTCCAATTGCTAGTGGACACCATGTCACGTATGGAGAGCTCCTATGTGCCTAAATATTGGAGCTCCCCACAAGTGACCTCATTTTGGAAACTAGACACCCCAAGGAACGTATTTAGATGCATAGTGAGCACTTTGAACCCCCAAGTGCTTCACAAACTGATCCGTAAAAATGAAAAAGTACTTTTTTTCACAAAAATCTTCTTTTTTTCCTTTTTACAGACTTATTTGTGAAGCACTTGGGGGTTGAAAGTGCTCACTATGCACCTAGATTTTTTCCTTGGGGGTCTAGTTTCCAAAATGGGGTCACTTGTTGGGGAGCTCCAATGTTTAGGCACACAGGGGCTCTCCATATGCGACATGGTGTCCGCTAACAATTTGAATGGAAAATTAGCTCTAATAGTTAGCGGACACCATGTCGCATATGGGGAGCCCCTATGTGCCTAAACATTGGAGCTCCCGCACAAGTCACCCCATTTTGGAAACTAGACACCTCAAGGATTCTATCTAGGGGTATAGTGAGCATTTGGAATCTACAGCTACTTCACAGAATTTGATAATGTCATTATGAACATTTTCTTTTTTTCACACAATTTCTCACTTTTAGAGCATGTGCACAAGATACGGACACACCGTGTCCTGGTTGTCTCCTCCCCTGCATTTTTTTTTAGTATTTCTTTATTAAATTTTTTTAAAAAATGACTAGAGCTTCGGCATATTTTTGGTCCAGCCAGGTACAGCAGGCAGCTACGGGCTGCCACGAACCCCTTCTGCCTAGTTTTACCTGGCTGGAAACAAAAATATAGGGAAGCTCCTTTTTTTTTATATTTCATGAAATAATTTTTTAAAAAAATGGCGTGGGCTTCGCCATATTTTTGGGCCAGCCAGGTACAACTAGGCAGCTGGGGGCTGGAATCCTCAGCGTAGGGAGGCCCAAGCTTTCTGGGCCCCCCCCCCGCTGCGAATTGCAGCCCGCAGCCGCCCCAGAAAATGGACATTCATAGAAGCACCATTTTCTGGCGCTGTATCCAGCTCTTCCAGCTGCCGTGTAGCGGTGGCAGACTGGGTAATAAGGGGTTAATGCCAGCTTTTTGGCAGCTGGCACTAAGCCCGAGATTCATAACGTCTGGCCAATATTAGACCGGACCATTAGGAATCTCTAATAGATTGTAAAGAAAACACAACACAGAAGAAAAATATTTTTATTGAAAAAAAACACAAACACATATTTAGACCCCATCTTTATTACAGTGAAGTCCGACGTAGTCCAGTGGGATGGTCCGACGTAGTCCATTGGGAAGGTCCGACGTAGTCCAGTGGGAGGTCCCGCGACGATTCTCATTCAGATGATGATCTGAAGTTAACCCCTTGTGTGGTCACAAGGAGTTAACTGCAGGTCATCATCCCTGTGTGGTCACAAGGGGTTAACTGCAGATCCGGTAACCCTTGTGACCACACAGGGATGATGACCTGCAGTTAACCCCTTGTGACCACACAAGGGGTTAACTGCAGGTCATCATCCCTGTGTGATCACAAGGGGTTAACTGTAGATCCAGTAACCCCTTGTGACCACACAGGGATGATGACCTGCAGTTAACCCGTTGTGACCACACAAGGGGTTAACTGCAGGTCATCATCCCTGTGTGGTAACAAGGGGTTAACTGCAGATCCAGTAACCCCATGTGATCACACAGGGATAATGATCTGCAGCTAACCCCTTGTGACCACAAAGGGGGTTAACTGCAGAAGACCCCTGTGTGGTCGTTGAGGGGTTAACTCTGCCTCTGTTCCGGCGCACGCAGAGCAGCGGCGCCGGGACAGAGGCAGAGAGAAGACAGCCGGCGATGCTGCAGGACAGGTAAGTATGAGAGGAGCAGGGAAGGGGGCCCGGGGGGGAGCGGAGCGAACCGGGGGGCTGCAGATCGGAGGGGGGAAGGCGTGGGGGTCGAGGGGTAGACCTGGGGTAAGGGGGGGGGTTAAATACCGGAGAGGGAGCCGCGCAGGGAGGAGGGGGAGCTGGGGACTCAGTGGGGAGCCGCGCAGGGAAGAGGGGGAGCTGGGGAGCCGCGCAGGGAGGAGGGGGAGATCAGGGGTGAGACCAGGGGTGAGGGGGATGACATTGGGGGGCCACTGAAGGGACCAGTGGCCCCCCAGGAATGGCAGCATCTATATGCGATCTGACAGATCGCATAGAGATGCAGCGGAGGCGGCGGGTTTGGCGCCGGCCGCCGCCATTTTTAGATGGTTAGGGGGTGGGGGGGGTGGGGATGATGATCCCCAGTACTGGGGGTTTGGTGGGCTAGGGGTTAATGCTTTCACTTTGTTCCGACATGTGTTTTCATGTCGGATCAAAGTGAAAGCATTTTTCCCGGCACTTTCACTTTGTGCAATGTGATGATCGGTAAACGGTGCTTACCGGTCAACACATTACAGGTGCCGGTAAAAAACTAGCTAATTACTAATCTCTAGGGTCTCAACTACAATCGGTACGCTGACACCCTAGAGATTTTTGCTACAGGGGCTGTGCTACAGGGCATTTTCTAGCCTGACGTCTACAGACGTACGGCTGGGCTTTAGTACCCTTTTTTTCCGACGTCTGTAGACGTTAGGCTGTCGTCTAGGGGTTAATAATAATAATAATAATAATAATAATATATTATTATTAACCTCCAGGTTTGCTGGCTAAGGTGGCCTGTTAGACCACGCCAGGGTACATGGTCTAAAAGGACTTTTGTTAATATTACACTGACAGGTGTAAGGCATTACCATGCATGTGCATTATACCTGATCAAACTAGTAAAAGTTAACGTCCCATATGGGGTACTAAGTAAAATAAGTAAAAAATAAATAAATAAATAAAAATGGAAAAATATTAAAAAAACAAACAAAATAAATAACAAAATAAAAGAAAAAATATTCTACCAATAAATATGTGTATTTATGTATAAACAAGAATAAGCAAAAAAAGTACACATATTGGGTATCGCCATATCAAGAACAGCCTGAGCTATAAAACTATCACTAATTAACTCTTTCAGTGAATACTGCTGAAAAAACAGTAGCACAAAATGCAATCAAAAGGCATATGTAAATAAAAATACTATCACAGAAACAGTCATCTAGTCCCACAAAAAGAAGCCGCCATTCAGCACCATCATCAGAAACATAAAAAATCTATAGCTCTCAGAATACAGCAATTCAAAAATAATTCTTTTTTTCTATAAAATAGTTTTTATTGTGTAAAAGTAGCAAAACATTAAAAAAGAAAATATATAAATGTGGTCTCTTATAATCGTACTCACCTAAAGAATCAACTTGTCTTATCACTTTTACACATGGAGAGCGATGAGAAAAAAAAAAAAAAAAATTCTTGAATTGCTGTTTCATGTTCTATATTACGTATATCTATATAAATCTGGTATAAGTGTAATCGCACTGACTCCAAGAATAAAGCCATCTAATCATTTATACTACACAGTGAATGGTGTAGAAAAACAAAAAAAACATTTTTTGACCTGCTGTTGATTTATTCAATTCTTCCTTGTAAAGATGCAGTGTGGCTCGGCTCTTATTTATCCTGCGATCTTACACCGGGTTAACATGTAAATCTCTGACATGTAATTCAATTTAGCACAGTGTTTGCTGCCTAAAATGTGTAGACGTGTCTGGTCTTTGCCTTTTGCACACATTTAGATTAATTGATTGAGGGTGTAGTTTCCAAAATGGGGTCACTTGTGGGGGAGCTCCAATGTTTAGGCACACCGGGGCTCTCCATACGCGACATGGTGTCTGCTATCAATTCCAGCCAATTATCACTTCAAAAGTCAATTGGCGCTTTTCCCTTCCAAGCTCAGCCTGCGCCCAT
>JARQOC010000003.1:843538844-843590261 GCA_033576535.1 Allobates femoralis
CTGTGACCTGAACAGTCACCAGACTGTTGTCGCTGTATACAGGCAAAATGCGCAAGGGCGTTGGCAAGGAACAAGGAAGTGGACGTGATGGTGGTGCAGGCAGAGGCCGAGGTCGTGTGCAAGCACTAATTTCGCAACAACAAAGTGGCACATCTACGCGCTCGCACGTCCTGTCCCAAATTCTTGGGGCCCGCAGCAGTACACCGCTCTTGAACCAAGACCAGTGTCAACAGGTTGTTACTTGGATAGCGGATAATGCTTCAAGTCAGATGGGCACCTCCACAAACGCCCTGTCTTCCACACGGTCAAGTGTCAGTAGCCGTGATACTGCACCGCACATTTCCCAACCTAATCCTCCTTCTTACCACCAGGCCGAGTACACATCCACGGACATTACTGATCCCACAGTTGGACACTCGGAAGAGCTGTTCACGTATCCATTCGCAGAATCTGGCCTCAGCTCCTGTTGAAGTGGGTGATGAGGAGATGGTATGTACAGATGCCCAAATATTTGAGCAGCCACGTTCTCACGAACGGAACGTTGGCAACGTGTCTCAACAAGGGGTGGACGATGATGAGACACAATTGCCAGGAAGTCAGGAGGAGGATCAGGGTGCGGAAGAGGAAGACGACATGGTGGATGATCCAGTAGCTGACCCAACCTGGCAGGAGGATATGCAGAGCGAGGATAGCAGTGCACAGGGGGAGAGAGGCGTAGCATCCCAACAGGCAGTACGAAGCAGGGTCGTGTCCGCAGGCAGAAGGCAGGCAACCGTTCCCCGGAACAACAACACGACTCAAGGTGCCTGTGCAAATGTTAGGTCTTCCCGAGTCTGGGAGCTTTTTAAGTTGGCTCCAGATGACTCTAAAAAGGCCATTTGCAACACCTGCCATGCCAGTATCAGCAGGGGTACGAAAACTAGCAGCCTGACCACCACCAGCAGATCAGGCACATGTCAGCCAAGCACCCGACTTTGTGGGAAGTACAACAGAGTCGAGGAGCGGTGCTTGCTGATGTCAGTGCTATGTCTTCGCGTGTTGTGCGTGCGAGCCAATCCCCTGTCCATGCTGGCCGCGAACAAGCCTCCGGCCCTGCACCTGAAGTTGCCCACGCACAAATAACACCACCATCAAGCACGTCCTTGTCCCAGCGCAGCCTTCAATTATCCATTCAGCAAACCTATGAACGCAGGCGCAAATACGCTGCCAACGCCCCACATGCCACTGTCCTCAATTCTCACATTTCGCGACTCATAGCCCTAGAAATGTTGCCTTTCCGGCTGGTGGAGACGGAAGCATTCCGCGACCTGATGGGGGCTGCTGTTCCACGTTACTCAGTCCCCAGCCGCCACTATTTCTCCAGATGTGCCATCCCCGCATTGCATAACCACGTGTCCCAAAGCATCACATGTGCCCTGAACAACGCTGTTTCAGCCAAAGTCCACCTAACCACAGACACGTGGACAAGTGCTTGTGGGCAAGGCTGCTACATCTCCTTGACGGCACACTAGGTTAATATTGTGGAGGCTGGGACCCAGTCTGAGCGAGGGACGGAACACGTCCTTCCCACACCAAGGATAGCAGGACCTACCTCTGTCAGGGTTTCACCGACACTCTACAGCTCCGGAATGTCATGCTCCTCAGCCTCCTCCTGCGCATCCTCATCCACTGTACCCTCCACACCAGTCCCAAGCTGGAAGCACTGCAGCACTGCCTCTGCGAAGCGGCAACAGGCTGTGCTGAAGCTAGTCTGCATAGGTGACAAACCCCACAATGCAGAAGAGGTGTGGACAGCTCTGAAACAGCAGGCAGATCACTGGCTCACACCTCTGAACCTAAAGCCAGGAAAGGTCGTGTGTGACAATGGCCGGAACCTGGTGGCAGCTTTGAGGTGAGGCCAGCTGACGCATGTTCCATGCGTGGCCCATGTGCTCAACCTGGTGGTTCAGAGGTTTCTAAAGTCATACCCAGAGCTGTCTGAACTGCTGGGAAAAGTTCGCCGTCTGTCTGCACATTTACGCAAGTCACCTGCTGCTTCAGCCGGCCTTGCCAGCTTTCAGCGCCGTTTGCGTCTTCCGGCCCACAGACTGGTGTGTGATGTCCCCACGCGTTGGAATTCAACTCTGCACATGTTGGTCAGGATATGTGAGCAGAAGAGGGCAGTTGTTGACTACCTGCATCACCTAAGCCGTCGGGAAATGGGTCAAACTCCACACATAACACCTGAGGAGTGGAGATGGATGTCCGACCTATGTATCGTCCTCCAAAACTTTGAGGACTCCACGAAGATGGTGAGAGGCGATGACGCCATTATTAGCGTCACCATACCACTACTCTGCCTTCTAAAACAGTCTCTGCTGAAAAAACAAAGAGGATGCATTGCAGGCGGAGCGCGATGACTTGGAGCAAGAAACAGTAGTGGGTGTGGGTTATAACACACAGCCCAGCCTCATCTCATCACAACGTGCAGTGGAGGACTATGACGAGGAGGAGGAGGATGAAGACATGGAGCAACTCACTGGCCAAATTGAGGATATGACATGCAGATCAGTCATACTCTCGATTCAGCGTGGCTGGCAAAGAGGACAGGGGAGATGAGGAGGAGGAGGAGGAGGTCAGCATGTTCAGTCATCGTGTTGGTCTGGATACTGAAGTGATGGCTGTTAAGAGTCTGGCGCACATGGCTGACTTTATGGTAAGCTGCCTGGCTCGTGACCCTCGCGTTCAGAACATCTTGGCCGACAATCAGTACTGGTTGGCAACACTGTTAGACCCACGCTACAAGGAGAACTTTATGTCTCTCATTCCTGAGGCGGAGAGGTCAGCCAAAATGCAGCAGTTCCAGAAGGCCATAGTCACAGAAGTAGGCAAATCATTCCCCTCACAAAACGCTAGCGGCATAGGTCAGGAATCGGTGGACAACCAAGGCGTACGGCCGAGATGGGCACAAGTCCAATCCGCCAGAGGTAGGGGAACAGTCTTTACGATGTGGGACAGTTTTCTCAGCCCCTCACGTACCACAGCCCCTGAGGTGCCGGGTAGTGCCACAAAAAATGCTAAGTTTGGCCAGATGCTGAAGGAGTACCTTGCAGATCGAACAACTGTACTGCGAGATTCCTCTGTGCCTTACAATTATTGGGTCTCCAAGCTGGACACGTGGCATGAATTGGCTCTCTACGCCTTGGAAGTCCTGGCCTGCCCTGCCGCTAGCGTTTTGTCAGAGCGTGTTTTCAGTGCCGCAGGTGGAATCATTACTGATAAACGCACCCGCCTGTCAACTGAAAATGCTGACAGGCTGACTCTGATCAAGATGAACAAGGGTTGGATTGGGCCAGACTTCACCACACCACCAACAAATGACAATTGAATATAAATTTTGTTATGGGAATTTGCCATTTACCTCGACTCACCCATGGGTACACACTTCTGGACTTTGGCTAATCGCTGGACTGCTCCTCCTTCTCCTCATGTGCCACCATGATGACCGTTACAATAGTTAGGCTGTTGTTTCAGGTATACCCGCAGTGGTAAATTTTTTCGCCCATTCTTTTAGAATGGGCATTACAACGACAGGAGACCCGCTCCTTTTCAATGGGAAAAATGTTTTGAGGCCCTCATGCACGTCTCTATCCAGGGACAATGTGGAGCCTCCCAATTTTTGGCTGCCCTGCCAAAGGGCTATACTACAATACACCCACTTGAGGTTTACAGGCCCTACTGCATGTCTGTATGCATGGGTCATTGTTGAACCTCCCAATTTTTGGCTGCCCTGCCAAAGGGCTATACTACAATACACCCACTTGAGGTTTACAGGCCCTACTGCATGTCTGTATGCATGGGTCATTGTTGAACCTCCCAATTTTTGGCTGCCCTGCCAAAGGGCTATACTACAATACACCCACTTGAGGTTTACAGGCCCTACTGCATGTCTGTATGCATGCGTCATTGTTGAACCTCCCAATTTTTGGCTGCCCTGCCAAAGGGCTATACTACAATACACCCACTTCAGGTTTACAGGCCCTCCTGCACGTCTCTATCCAGGGACAATGTGGAGCCTCCCAATTTTTGGCTGCCCTGCCAAAGGGCTATACTAAAATACACCCACTTCAGGTTTACAGGCCCTCATGCATGTCTGTATGCATGGGTCATTGGTGAACTCACAATTTTGGACTGCCCTGGTAAAGGAAAATACTACAATACACCCACTTCCTCAAAATGGGCACATTATGTCAAGACAGGGCTTCATGTACGTCTCTTCTCAGGGACATCGGAGTGCCGCACAATGTTTTCACGTAAAATCTTTCATGTAATCACAAAAAGTAATATACACCAGCTGTATCTCACTATTGGGTATGTGCTCTTAACATTTCCACCCTGAATATTCATTTTGGTGTCATTTTGGAAGGTTTTCTGGTGACTCCGTAAAATTGGCGTGAAACTCTGACAAGATTGTTCACAGCTGTGACTTTTGAGTGAGAAATGCTTCCAGGGGTCTTCCCCATGGTGTTGCCATGTTATTTGAGCACTCTTCTGAGACTTTTGTGACATTTTTAGGGTTTCTACATGCTGCCGGCAGTCATTTCATAAAAATACTCGGGTCTCCCATAGGATAACATTGGGCTCGGTACTCGGGCCGAGTACACGAGTATCTCGGGATGCTCGGTCCGAGCTTCGAGCACCCGAGCATTTTAGTACTCGCTCATCACTAGTACACACATATGCAGGCAAATGAATTGAACTGGTATGATGTGAATATGCAACAGTCGGCATTAAGGGGTTAAAAGGTGACCAGAAGCTGCCAAAACAGCTCAAATTAGGAACTGACACCAGGAAAAGTGCCATCTATTTCCCAGAGTTAAAATTTTTATTATGGTGCACTATAGATGCATGGGACAAGGCCTGGTCCAGTATTTCAAGCTTCACCATTGATCAGGAACAGGGAGATGAGTGACAGGTGTAGGCATAGTGCTCAGAGAGACCTGCTAAATTCATGAAACATACAACAAAGACACTCCAAGAAAAGTCTCCACATTTCCAAAAATTAGGACCACATACCAGCAAAGTGAAATCAATTGACCCAGACTAAAAATTGTATAATGGCACAGCCTACATGTACGGTACAGGGTCTGAACAGGGCCTGGTCCAGCATTTCAACATTAAACATTGATCAGGAACAGGGGGATGAGTGAAATGTATAGGACTGTTGGGCTGGAGGTCCTCATACCTCATACAATCGCTACAGTAAATTTTATGCTCCTCCACACTCAGATGGCACAAGTATAAGCTTCACAAACTACTACTAAAAGAATTAGTCAGGTGGTCATTGACATGTATAGGCCTAGAGGGTAAGGGGCCCCTCAAACCTCATGCAAAAGCTCCAATATATTTTATGCTCCACCACATTCAAGTGACACAAATATCTATTTCACTGACTACTACAAAACTAGAAGAAAAGTAGAAAAGCGCACATAGGGTCTTATCCGTGTGTAATCGGGGTGTTGTATTGTGTGCTGTTGCACTAACCTTATGTTGTTGTGAGAATCACAACAACTATTGAAGCATAAGCCGGCTTGCAGCACTCTGCCCAAGGAAAACCGATTAAAGCATTAGATGAAAGGTGGTAATTCGTGCGCTGCCGTCCATTGGTTCCAAGAAATCCAAGGAATCACAAGATGTTAAAAGCAATACCTCTAATTCTTGAATTAGACATTAAAGGTATTGCTTTTAACATCTTGTGATTCCTTGGATTTCTTGGAACCAACAGACAGACGGCAGCGCACGAATTACCACCTTTCATCTAATGCTTTAACTGACTACCACAGGAAGATTTATTCAGGTAGGTCAATGACATGTATAGGCCTAGTTGGCTGGGGCGCTCAAACCTCATGCAAAAGCTTCAATAAATATAATACTCTGCCACACTCAGGTGGCACAAATATAAGCTTCACAGAATGCTACCAAAATGATTATTTAAGTGCGTTAGTGACAGGTGTAGGCATGATGCTCAAAAATCCCTGCTAAATTCATAAAACACACAACAGAAACACCCAAAAAGAGTCTCAAAATTTAAAAAAACTTAGGACTAGACACCATGAAAGTGGTATCAATTGACCCAGAATAACAATTGTAGTATGGCCCAGCCTGCATGCATGGCACAGGGTCTAGAACAGGGTCTGGCCTAGCATTTCAAGGTTCAACATTGATCAGGAACAGGGGAATAAGTTACAGGTGTTGGACTGTTGAGCAGGGGGGCCTTCACACCTCATGCAACTGCTCCAATAAATGTTATGCTCTGCCACACTCAGCTGGCACAAGTATAAGCTTCACTGACTATTACAGGAAGAAGGATTCAGTTGGGTCAGTGACATTTATAGGCTTAGTGGGCAGGGGACCCTCATAACTCACGCAACCGCCAATTACTGGTAATTACTGCTTTGAGGCCAAAAAAAGCCTTTTTAGGTGAAAATGAAGTATTTGGCAACCACTTGTTTAAGGCCAAACACAGCCTTTTTAGGGGAAACGCAATCACTTGTATGCAAAAAAATGCAGCTTTGATAACACACACAGATTTAGTAACCACACTTGTTCTCAGCAAAAAAATGCTGATGTCCAGATGCAGATTGTCACTTCAGTGAGGAAGTAGATGAACTCTAGTGCCACCTAATAAAGGTAGAAATCCTAAAAGTCATAATTGACTCTTTAACAAGCCTTTTAATATGACTCAGGATTTGTGCCAGATCAGAACCCCAAACTGCAGATGCTGTGTTTCGGGTGACTGCCCCTCATCAGTGCAGTGTGTGGGATTCTGATCTGACTGTATGAGAGGCTAAGATGAGGTCTGGGGGACCTATGTCGGGATGGACACTCTTGCCCTCCTATTCTGACTAAAAAGTGATCGAGTAGCTAGCTCTCTTTTAGTGTCACACGGATGGGGCAGGATGGAGCGGCAGCAGCACTGTCCCTGGCGGTAACACTCTGAGTATGGAGACAATGGTAAATGGTTGCTTCTTGTATGCCAAGGAACATGTGACATTGGCAGACAATGATACAAGCCAACCAATGACACAAGCCCTTGTGTCAACAACTTGTGGATGTTTTATGTGCCCTGACTGGTTGCCGGCCCAGAACATCCACACAGAAAGTACCGGGAAAAATGAATGGAGTCCAACGCTCCTCTGACCTCTCCCCACCCTCTCCCTTCATCAAAGACGTCTCGCTCGCTATCTTACACAGTCAGAAGGTAGAAGAAAAGCATCACTGAAAACACAGTAATGTTTTTTTCATCCGATCAGTTACCGAACAAAGCCCGTTTGATGATTTTTTGAAAACTGCTTGGGTTTCCGATCACAAACCAAATCTGCAATGTTCGTGACGAATTTGAAACTGGTGAACACGATTGACGAAAGTTCTCCCATCTCTATTTGAAACTTATTAGAGCAAAGCACCACACGTTACAAAATGTGGCAAAATTTGCTCTCTTACATGGAATCACTCCAGGGTAAGACTGGAGCACATTTACGACAAATTTTGCATCTTCTTGAAAATATTTGGAAACCCCAAAATCCTCCCACAGTGGTGAAGCAAAAGCAAACCTTAGGTGAACTCTTGTGAAAATGGTCTTCAAATAAAGTAAATTTGATGCCACGAAAAAAAAAGATGCAAAACATCAAAAACTTGACAAAATGCATTCGCAAATGCAGCTAGCACTTTTGCATCTCTCCTCTGTTGTTCTCCAGGATCAGTCTTTATACATTTAAAAATTAACTTTTGATAAGAAGATATTTTATTTTTAAATTTCTGATTTTATTATTTTAATTCTTTTCTTCGCAGTTACAGGTCAATAATAAATGCCACCGTGTTTTTGTACCCAACACAGAGGATAACAGCGGTGATGAGAAGGTACGTCAGGTGAGCGCTAGATTCTCTCCAGCACGGTCTGTCTGTGGTGTCTGGTGGAGATTGGTGGATGTCGCACAGGGCTGGTGTTAATGGAGGGCAAACTGGGCAGTTGCCCAGGGTCCCATTTTACCTCTAAAACCAGCCCTGATGCTGCATTATGTGACTATACTGCTAAGTTAAATTTTTGTAACTTTTTATTTCATTTCTTCAGTCTCATCCACTTGAAGATGGAGATGGCGCCTCTGGTTCCCACCTGCTCTACACTAACCCAGGTCTGTAATAAAGTGCCTGGAAGGATCATAAACACTTTTGGTAAAATAAGAAAAGAGACTTTTTATTAATTAGGGAAACTGATCAGAAAAGTAAATGACGATATTTCTTCTTTTCCCCAGAGATCCATTCTCCCCAATCCAGCTTTGTGCAGGAGGAGACAGCGAGGTAGAGTATTCTTATTTATCTGGTCATATTCATGTTATCTGGTCATTAGGTGGTGCTGGTATTAGATAGTTCATTGTTCTAGTGTTGAGTGACTGACGGCACAGGGTCCACGTAGTCTCAGCTATGGGGCAACCCTGGTTCCAGTGAACTTGCCCGGCTTCTCCGTGCAAACGTTAAGACCAGGGCTGCCCTCGGTGAGAGCTAAAGCACACACAGAATCAATTAAAGTTTCTATTGAAACTTTACTTTAACAGTCTCATGAAACTCGGGCACTCATCTTGAACTTTACATCTATGGGGATATTCACATCAACACAATTGCCACAGACCGCTCCCCTCCTGGTGCCTCCAGACTCTTGTCCCTAAGCCGCACTATAACCTGCCATGAATCCATGCAGTTTCTCCTGGCTGCAGCCCTCTCCCATCCATGGGGATCCATTCAGAGGAACAATCAGGGCTACCGCTAAACAAAAACGTCTTCGCAGCTTGCACAGTGGCACCTTGTTCACCCAAGTCAATGCCCCAAGGTCCACAGAACTGGTACCAAAGGAGACAACGGCTGTCCGTGTACCTGCCAGAAGTAGGTAACGAGCACCAAGACTGGCAGTGGCGCACTCACTTTGTAATCTGCTTCACATCCTGAATCCTGGGCCAAAATCCCAGGGAACAATCAGGGCCACCGCTAACAAAAGTTCCTTCACAGCTTGCATAGCGGCGACCTGTTCACGCGAGTCTATGCTCCAAGGTCCAATGAACTGGCACTGAAGCTGGCCAGAAGCAGGGAATGAGCACCAACACTGGGAGGAGCACACTCACTTTGTATTCCACTTCACTTCCCAAATCCTGGGCCCAAATCCCAGGGAATGGTCATAGTCACTGCTAAACAAAAGTTCCTTCACAACTTGCACAGGGGCAACACGTTCGCCTGAGTCAATGCCCCAAGGTCCACAGAACTGGCACCGAAGGAGAAAGCCACTTTTTGGGGACCTGCCAGAAGCAGCGAACGGGCACCACCACTGGGAGGAGAACACTCACTTTGTGATCACTTCCTAGATCTTAAGCCCAAACCCCGGGGTGACCCAGAGGGTCCAGCCGTATCGTAACTGGGTAGTGGTTCCAGCTCTCTTGGGACTCTCCTCCTGAAACTACACCACAGACCCTTTTTGTTGTCTAATCCCCACCCCTAAGGAATATCACTAATTATTATTAATAACTTACATAATATAACTAGCTGGGAGCCCGATGCATATGCATCGGGATTCTAGAAGGGCGAGTCTCAGACTCGCAATGGTCGCTGCGCGAGTCGACTGAGAACTGCCAATGCTTCGCGCGTATCCACATGACCACGCCGGCTCGCATTGCGAGTCGACTCAGAACTGCTCGCAATGGCCGCTTCGCGGCCAATGCTTCGGGCGTATCCACATGACCACGCTGACTCGCATTGCGAGTGGACTCAGAAGGGGCAAAAAACCTATTCGCAATTATATAATAGATGGAACCAGAGTCTTTACCTTAGCCGCACACACAAATTATACATACTGTACATACACCGTATTCTATAAGGAGGAAGGAAATTAAATCCTAGACGCCTTACCCTAGTAAATGTCTTTAATATTTTCTTACCAGGAGACGTCCCATCAATAACTATTTCCTGAGAGATCTGTCTTCTCCCACATCCAAATATGTCACCGACTTCCAGAAGAACAAAAAGAAGCTGACAAGACATCTGTACAATGTATTTAACAGGACTGTCTTTGAGAACCAGGTATTCAGTTTTAACACACAATCCGGTATAGGGGGATACGGGGGATGAAGGGTTACACCTAGGCTCAGTATCCAGTATATATTGTATCTACTAGTGCATCTCAATAACCTAGAATATCATCAAAAAGTTAATTTATTTCAGTAATTCAATACATAAAGTGAAACATATATATTATATAGAGTCATTACACACAGAGTGATCTGTTTCGAGTGTTTATTCCGTTAATGTTGATCATTATGGCTTACAGTCAATGAAAACACAAAGGTCAATATCTCCTCAGAAAGTAGGGAGGATGAAGGGTTAAAAACTGCACTGCCGTATTCCACGAGACATCAAAGGGTGAATATAATATTGATTTATTAGTCAACGCGTTTCAGGACTCTCTGAGACATGGCAATATGGTATTGATTTGTCCTGAGGAAGGGGCCAGGGAGCCCTGAAACGTGTTGACTAATAAATTAATGTTATAGTTATCCTTTGGTGATTTGTGGAATATGGCAGCGTGGCTTTTAACCCTTCATCCTCCCTACTATTATTTTCTGAGCTAACGACCTTTGGGTTTTCATTTGATGACATTCTAATACATTGAGATGCACATGTATCTTTACTTTGCATAAGTACAGGGTAATATAGGGAATAGTGAGTGAAGAATTAGAGAGTAATGTTAGTGTATCCAGGGTCTATATAGTACATGGCACACCATGACTAAGGTATTGCCGAAAATCGTTGGTTTTTCGGGGTACTTATGAGGTTTGTGGTCTATTTTTGTAACTTTTTTAGCTAATTAAATAATTCAAACTTTGCATACAGTACATCTGGGATCCTCTCTTCCTCCCTCACTGGATAATACATCTCCTTTTTTATTGTATATAGTATATATTGTATGTATGTGAATGAAAGATTAGAGGTAGGATTAGTGTATCCAGTATATACCCTTATATTAGGTAAGGACAGAATAATATGTGGGAAAGTAGGTGGAAAATTAGAGGGTCACGTTACTGTATCCAGGGTGTATGTAGTATATATTATATGAACCTCAATATTCTGTAAGTATAGGTCAATATAGGGTATAATGAGTGAAGGGTTAGCGTTAGGGTCAGTGTATCCAGTATATGTTATATACTAGCTGTAGAGCCCAGCATTGCCCAAGTGTAATACCCATATATGGTCGTAATGCCCATAGCTCCCACCCCTTCATATCTCCGCTGTGACACATAGCCCCACCTCTTTATAACTCTGCCACATCCCTTTCATAGCTTCGTCCCTATGCATAGCCCCGCCCCTTCATACCTCCACCCCTCTACAGGGGTGCTGGGGCAGGGCTAGGTGGAGGGGTGGAGCTATATAGAGTGGGCATGGCTATGTGGAGTGGGTGTGGCTATGATACACACACACGCATAGCTCATAGTCCCCGGGCAGGGCTATGTGGAGTAGGCAGCACTATATGGAGTGGGTGGAGCTATATGGTGTGGGCGGGGCTATGATACACACACACTCAGCTTTATATATTAGATATTTTTAAATTATAAAGGAATTAGAGGGTATATAGCGATTCCAAGATAAGAAAACACGGCACTCACCATAGGAAGAATCTTCAAAGACTTTTTATTCCATGCGACTCGGCAAGGCTAAAACGCAGGGAGGGAAGGGAGTGCTGATACTTGGTGACGGTTCCCCGTTTCGCAGCGCGACTCGCTGCTTCTACGGACCAAACTAGTCCGTAGAAGCAGCGAGTCGCGCTGCGAAACGGGGAACCGTCACCAAGTATCAGCACTCCCTTCCCTCCCTGCGTTTTAGCCTTGCCGAGTCGCATGGAATAAAAAGTCTTTGAAGATTCTTCCTATGGTGAGTGCCGTGTTTTCTTATCTTGGAATCGCTATTACTGACTGTCGGATCTTCAGCACACGTGCACCTCCGACACAGGAATCGCACACTCTGAGGGTTATATCTGCGATTATACAGACGACAGTGCCCGACTCCTATCTTTACTTTGTCTGAATTAGAGGGTATGTTTAATGAATTCAGGATGTATATAGTTTGTACATCTACATTCTGTAGGTATAGGACAATATAGGGTATAGTGAGCTAAGAGTTACACTTAGGGTCAGTGTATCCGGTGTCTATTATATACAGATTTTTATTATGGGAGTTCAGAGTAATATGGTGATAGTGAGCGGAGAATTAAAGGGTAAGGTTAGTGTATCTAGGGTGTATATAGTGTATACCTCTATATTCTGGAGGTATAGGATGATATAGGGTATAGTGAGTGAAGGGTTAGAGGTAGGGTTAGTGTATCCAGTATATATATATTATACACCTCAATATTCTGTATTTTATCCCTCCTTTCTCCACAGCTTCCTGCAAATATGGACTTTACCTGGAATAAAAGGCTGAGAGTAACCGCTGGCAGCACCAGCTTCCAGGACAATAGCGGGGATCGCTGCGCCATCATCCAATTTTCGGATAAAATCTGCGATTCTTCAGGTAGGATTCACATCATGAAGGATTACTGATTGACTTTGGTGAAATCTTATTAACATCTTTATCTTTACTCCTGATCATAACTATATGCTGCTTTGTCCTCAGAACGACTACGAGACACCTTGATCCACGAGATGTGTCATGTTGCCTGCTGGGTCATCAATGGCAATGGAGAATACGCCCATAACAAGCTATGGGAGCAATATTGTGAGAAGGTGGCACGAATCCACCCTGACCTCCCGCCCATTACAGTCCACCACAAATGGGACATTAAGTACCCGGTGATCTACCAATGCTCAGGCTGCCAGAACAGGTACAATCTCGTAAACCATGGACAGAGCCTGATACTGGACAGGGGGGTATTCTTATATTTTCATATGAATGTGTTGCTTTACGGCTTCTGCAGTCAGACATGAAGAGGCTCTGTCAATGATTTTGGATGTGTTTGTACCTTTTGGATCAGTCTTTAATATAAGCTTTGTCTCCCATTGTAGTATCAGACGTTGGACGAAATCTTTCGACACCGAGAAGTTTGTCTGCAGCCTCTGTGAGGGCGAGTTTTTTCTTGTTACCCAAGCCTGAGAAGATCCATCAGCACAGTACCAATTGTGTCATTAGTTCTCTCCAGAAGGGGAGACTGGGGTCCAAATTGGTTGTTGCTGAGTCCATTAATCCCATTGGAAATGGCAGGGAGGTTGAGAGGCGATGTCGCACACCAGGGTATTCATATGAATTAGAAAATTAAAAAATGCTCCTACGGTATTCCTAATGATCTTGATTAAATAAAATAAAGTACTGGAAGTCGATCCATTGCTTGACGAAGGAACCTGCATTGTTCCAAAACACATAGGAAGTTTGAGCCCCTTGCGGCCTCCATACACAGTGGTGACATCACACACTTCCAGGACCAACTCTGACTCTTTCTGGTTTAGCGGAGAACACCAACGACCGATGTGTCCCTATTACACCATTGATTGTGTGGCACCCCGCAACGAGTGCGTCACAGGAGGGTATTGCAGCCATAAATGCAGCCGCAATATTCTCCGACCCAGCAGTCATATGGTTAACTTAGAGATCCAAAAACCCTGCATGCATCACTTAACATAGAGGGCCAATCCAAGGTCCTGGTGGGCGGAGTGCAAGGGTAGTGTAGGAGAAGTACAGACACTTAGACTAGGGAGAGTCTGGGAGTGAGTCTAGACAGAAGACACAGACTTGAACTTGGAGTAGGAGCGGGGGCTCTGCACCTCGTGCAGCCCCCGGGCCGTCACCGGTCGGGTGTTAGCACCTGAGGCCTTACCAACCGGGATCGGGCATCACCAACCACGGGTTCCAAAATACCCCCGTGCCCAATTTACAGCCAGTTCACTGGTACCGAAGCTGGCAGCAGTTCACCTCTGCTACGCGAACCAGAAGCGTGGAGGAGCAGCTTCACAGGAGCACCCCACCACAAGCCAACTTCCAGTCGTCTAACCAGTGGTGTACCCACCGAGGGATCCAAGGCTCCCCAGAACATCCATAACGTACATCTTGGATAGGGCATTGAAGCAGCCTCCCAGTACCCGACCTGGTATTCCTGGGCGACAATGGCAAACACTTAGCTAGAATGGAGGAACACTACGGATCTCTGAGGAACACCGATTGCTGCTGAGTCCACCTGGTCTACTACCCGTAAACTGTATGCCATGTACTGCCTGCTGGTTACAGTAAAGACCCGTTACAGAGACTTACAGTGTCCGTGCTTCCTTATGATGGCATCCGTCCGTACACAAGGTAACCGCAGCTGCCGCACAACATCTTGAGCAGCTCCAGCCTCCGGGGATCACCGCTCAGCCTGTGGGGAGCGTTCCATCATGCTGCTGTCCATCCCCCGGAGGTTCCGCAGCGTCGGTAAGACTTACTGAAACTACTCATAGGTGGCGTCACGAATAAATTAAACCCCTTTAATCTGTTCCTACAAGACGTCTTCAACCCTTTTGATCTGCACTCTACCGGGCCCGACTACCGGCAGGCGCGGCCCACCCGTGACAAGGAGGAAGGAGCTACAGCCTGTCTAAACCGGAGTCCACGCGGCTTACGGTGAGTCAATTGCATGAGCAGCGGGCACCTGTGCCTCTTTGTTACACAAGATACACCAGGACAACACTATACATTAACTTGATACCCGACTGCATGCTGCATGTGAGAGTGTACAGAGGGTGCTACAATGCCCCTGAGTCAGACTTGTGCGCAGCGGGTATAAAAGGCTCGGCCCAGGCTTGTCCAAGGGAGAGAATTGACCTAACCAGTAACGTATGGATTTGTGGTGATAGACTTTCGTTTCACTGGTCATCACTAATGGGGTTGATAGAGTCTGTGTGCTAGTTCTTTGAAATGTGAAGTAACCTCCCTCGAGAAGAAACAAACCCTTGCTGCCAGAGGGGGTATTATTCTGAGGGGAGATCTCTTGGTGTTATGGACGAGAGGCGGGACGATTCACTCTAAAGCTGTTCGTGGTGAATAGGTAAACAAAGAATACACGGTTCTTTCCCTGGTGTTTTAGACCAGAACTCTTTTGGACTTATTTCTTCTGTGGATTTAACAAGTAGCCATAAGTCCTGAGCTTGGGCCCCGTGTATGCAGCATTTTTAGCAGGTAAAGCATGGACACTCTCTTTGGCACCAAAGAGTTATCTTGTTGGCTGCAGCCAGCTTCACAGGCCTGTATTGGACTAAGAGGATTAGATACCTGGGTATTCCTAATGCTAGGGTATATCTAAATATATATATATATATATATATGTGAATAGGTTTATTAAAAAAAATTAGAATCTCAGACGTGTTATGGCTAACTGAAAAGATGGTAAGTAATAGCAAACTTTCGACACCCTAAGGAATCTTTGTCAGGCTAACAATGACGCAAATTCTGGACACACACACATACAGTGCAGACCAAAAGATTTTTCTTTATTTTCATGACTATGAGAATTGTAGATTCCCACTGAAGGCATCAAAACTATGAATTAACACATGTGGAATTATATACTTAACAAAAGTGTGAAACAACTGGAAATATGTCTTATGTTCTAGGTCAAGGGTCTCAAACTCCAGGCCTCGAGGGCCGCACACAGTGCTGGTTTTCAGGATTTCCTTAGAAATACTATGGAAATCCTGAAAACCTGGACTCTGTGCGGCCCTCGAGGCCTGGAGTTTGAGACCCCTGTTCTAGGTTCTACAAAGTAGCCACCTTTTGCTTTGATTACGGCTTTGCACACTCTTGGCATTCTCTTGATCAGCTTCAAGAGGTAGTCATCGGAAATGGTTTTCACTTCACAGATGTGCCCTGTCAGGTTTAATAAGTGGGATTTCTTGCCTTATAAATGGGATTGGGACTATCAGTTGTGTTGTGCAGAAGTCTGGTGGATGCACAGCTGATAGTCCTACTGAATAGACTGTTAGAATTTGTATTATGGCAAGAAAAAAGCAGCTAAGTAAAGAAAAACAAGTGGCCATCATTACTTTAAGAAATGAAGGTCAGTCAGTCCAAAAAATTGGGAAAACTTTGAAATTGTCCCCAAGTGCAGTTGCAAAAACCATCAAGCGCTACAAACAAACTGTCTCACATGAGGACCGTCCCAGGAAAGCAAGACCAAGAGTCACCTGTGCTGCGGAGGATAAGTTCATCCGAGTCACCAGCCTCAGAAATCGCAGGTTAACAGCAGCTCAGATTAGAGACCAGGTCAATGCCACACAGAGTTCTAGCAGCAGACACATCTCTACAACAACTGTTAAGAGGAGACTTTGTGCAGCAGGCCTTCATGGTAAAATAGCTGCTAGGAAACCACTGCTAAGGACAGGCAACAAGCAGAAGAGACTTGTTTGGGCTAAGGAATACAAGGAATGGACATTAGACCAGTGGAAATCTGTGCTTTGGTCTGATGAGTCTAAATTTGAGATCTTTGGTTCCAACCACCGTGTCTTTGTGGGACGCAGAAAAGGTGAACGGATGGACTCTACATGCCTGGTTCCCACTGTGAAGCATGGAGGAGGTGTGATGGGGGTGCTTTGCTGGTGACACTGTTGGGGATTTATTCAAATCTGAAGGGATACTGAACCAGCATGGCTACCACAGCATTTTGCAGCGGCGTGCTATTCCATCCGGTTTGCGCTTAGACCATTGTTTATTTTTCAACAGGACAATGACCCCAAACACACCTCCAGGCTGTGTAAGGGCTATTTGACCAAGAAGGAGAGTGATGGGGTGCTACAATGGTTTGGGGTGAGCTGGACCTCAGAGTGAAGGCAAAAGGGCCAACAACTGCTAAGCATCTCTGGGAACTCCTTCAAGACTGTTGGAAGACCATTTCCGGTGACTACCTCTTGAAGCTCATCAAGAGAATGCTAAGAGTGTGCAAAGCAGTAATCAAAGCAAAAGGTGGCTACGTTGAAGAACCTAGAATGTATTTTCTACTAGCTGTACTACCCGGCTACGCCCGGGTTAATAAATAGCTAATGTTAGCTATAACAAAATAGAATTTGAATATGTCATATTAATGACCTGTAAGAAAATAGAAGCTGAGCTGTGATTGATTGCTATAGGCAGCCTTATAAATCTCCAGCCAACAGTAAACCCTCCCCCTGGCCGGGCAGTATATGTTACCTCACACATACACATAATAGACAGCTCATGTGACTGACATCTGCCTTAATTCCCTATATGGCACATGAGTTGCACAAAGGCTGTTTTTAATCAGATGTCTATATTTGGAAATTAAAGATAGCACACGTATGAGGCGAGTTGTGTGAGGTGATTTGTGCACATCTGTGTCTGTCTGTGTGGTGTGTGTGTCCCTGGGGTGTGTGTATGTGTGTGTCCCTGTGGGGTGAGTGCATGTGTCCCCATAGGGTGTGTATGTCCCTGTGGGGGGGGTGTCTGTGTGGTGTGTATTTCTGTTGAGTGTGTCTGTTTGTGGTGTGTGTCCCTGTGGGGTGAGTGCATGTGTCCCTATAGGGTGTGTATATGTGTGTGTCCCTGTGGGGGGGGTCTGTGTGGTGTGTGTCTGTGTTGTGTGTGTGTCCCTGTGGGGTGAGTGCATGTGTCGCTATAGGGTGTGTGTGTGTCCCCGTGGGGGTGGGGGTGTCTCTGTGTTGTGTGTGTCTCTTTGTGGTGTGTGTGTGTTTGTTCGGGTGCGTGGCGAGTATCCAATATTTGGGCTGCACCTTAGCGACTATACACTTGCTGTTACTCTTTGTGTGCGTGTGGTGTGTATACATGTCCCCGTGCGTGGTGAATATCTCATGTTGGGGCCCCACTTTAGTGACTATATGCTGGTATGTGCTGTTAGTCTTTGGCGCTATCATTAAGCCCCTCTCATTCACAACTGTCAACTGGTAACTGCCACTTTGTCCCTATTATGTAGATAGGGGCAAAATTGTTTGCTGAATTGGAATGCGCAGGGTTAAAATTTCACCTCACAACATAGCCTATGACGCTCCCGGGGTCCAGATGTGTGACTGTGCAAAATTTTGTGGCTATAGCTGACAGCTGTCGATTTTCCTCAACACTTTTCCATTCACTTTTTCCCCATTATGTAGATAGGCGCAAAATTGTTTGGTGAACTAGAACGCGCGGGGTTAAAATTTCGCCTCACAACATAGCCTATGACGCTCTCGGGGTCCAGACGTGTGACTGTGCAAAATTTTGTGGCTGTAGTTGCGACGGTGTAGATGCCAATCCCAGACATACATACACACACACACATTCAGCTTTATATATTAGATTTTCAGTTGTTTCACACTTTTTTGTTAACTATATAATTCCACATGTGTCAATTCATAGTTTTGATGCCTTCAGTGTGAATCTACAATTCACTTTGAATCAGAAGGTGTGTCCAAACTTTTGGTCTGTACTGTATATACAAATGGAGGGTTGGATAATGCAGTAAATAAGACAGGTGAAGTTAGGCAGAACATGGTGGTCAGTGTTGGGAGGGGTGAAGAGCAGCTGGGTCAGTAAATATCAGTATTTAGTAATAAGAGGCATGAAAGTTTTATTATCCTTTGATTAGTTGTTAGTCCAAGATTTGAAGATTCCTCAATTGTTGTACAAAGACATAGATCCATGTGACACATTCATTCCTGCTTTTAATGTGTCAAAGGTCATCATAGCTTTATATTCCCAGATTCTCCTGATTCTTTGGGATTTTAAATGACTTTTCAGTACTACCATTTTCATAACCCTTATGGTGTGATCAGGGCTACAGAAATGTTTAGGCAGAGGTAGATCTGTCCTTTATTCGTGTGGCGATGTGAGTTCATACTAGTTCTGAGTTGTTGACTCATCTGCCCTACATACAGATTCCCACTTGCACATTTTGTACATATAATTAAGTACACCACATTGGTTGTGGTGCAGCTAAAGGGACCTTGGATCAAGTAGTCCTGATCTGTGCTGGGAATCTTTATCTTGTCCGTTGTCATTATAAATGGACAGGTTTTTGCACCTCTTCTGGTTGCACAGAAGTGGGGGGGTCTGGAAACATAGATTTTAGTAGGCAATCTTTTTGTAGTAGTGGTTGTAGTTTCCTCTTAACACCTCCTGATTTGGATTGTAGGTGACTACGAGAAGGACCCGGTTGTTTTCTTCTCTAGTTTTGTAATGTAGGAGATGATTCCTTGATATTCTGGTGGCTCTTGTAATCTGGTTCTCGATTGCTCTTGGATGGTGGCCCTGGTTCAAAAAGGTCTTTCTGAGGTCCTCAAGGTGATTGTCTCTATCTGTAGGGTTGGAACATATTTAATTGTATCTGATGGCCTGGCTATACACAATAGAGTTTTTTTATGTCTTTTAGATTAAAACTTGCCCATTATGGATATGTTGGACGGTCAATTGGCTTCCGGTACAGGGATGTCTCTACTTCATTGTTCTGTAGCTTATTTCAGTGCAGGAGTAGTTGAGTGTTAAGTTGATGGTGTGATGGAACTGATTAAAGTGTTCATGGAACGTCTTCAGCTGTCGCTCAGACTCCGTCCAGATGATTAAAATATCATCTATGTACCAGTAATAGGCCAGAGGCCTGATAGGACAAGAGGATAAAAAGCCACCTTCAAGCTTGGCCATGAAAAGGTTTGCATATTGTGGTGCCATTTTTCTTCTCATTGCTGTGCCAGCCTCCTGTAAACATATGTTGTCGTCAAATGTAAAGTAATTGTGGGTGAGGATGAATCTTGTAAGTTTCACCACAGGGTCAGCATCAATCCCTGTGTTTTCCAGGAAGACTTTGCAGGTATTTAATCCATCCTGGTGTGGGATATTGCTGTACAGAGATTTCACATCCATGGTGTCGAGGATGGTTCCTTCTGGTAGAGGACCCATTGCTGAAAGTTTATTCAATAGGTCAGTTGTGTCCTGAATGTAGCTGGGTGTCTCTTTTACCAGGGATTTGAGAACACCCTCTACCCATTCAGAAATTTGTTCGGTGAGGGTGCCCACACATGAAATTATGGGTCTTTTTGGATTTCCAGATTAGGAATATAGGCATTGCGATAAATTTGTTAATCATAGTGCTACTCCAAAGACTTGCTCTGTTGCACTACCCGGCAGTAGTGTGAAGTCCCTTTTTCTAGTTCTTTAGGTAGGCAAATTCTTCCAGCGGATCCTGGCACAATGAAGGGAGACCTTGAAATCAGCATTGTGAACCTGGTGCTCTGGACTGGGTGTTTGTGAATATTCTTTGTAGTAAAAAGCGGGGAGTGTATATGCATAATGATATCCTATCTTTCACACCCCTACTCCTTGAGTAAGAACTTGTTGACTAATCGATTTCTCACTCAGGTTCCGTTTGTGATCCGCTGAATCCTGATGAACCCCTTGATTCTCATTTTGGTACAGCCAGCAGGATTCAGAGTTCGTCATGGATGTAGACGGAGAAAGCAATGATCCCGCTGTGCCAGCAGCGTCATTGCCGGCAGCAGTGCCCCGGTCACTGAGGTAGCTTCAGGAGGGTATGTGTCATTAGGAGCGCTCCTCCATCACTTGTCCAAGAAGTATGATGTGGACGACCATGACTTTACAGGACTGGACTGAGAGAGTGCAGAGTATTTTGAGGATGTGTAATTTGGCCCTAGAGTTGTGGAAGGAGCTAGCATTGAATGCTTTGCAGGGAGACGCTAGACAGACAATAATGGTGCGACCAGAGTCAGAAAGAAATATGTTAGAGAATATTCTGGTTCTGTTAGAAGGGAGTCTTGGGACTGCACAAGAGTGGCACAGCTCCGAGGCCTTTTCTTTAACTGCCTGCAGAGGGAATATGGGTCTCTGATGCAATACTCTTAACACCCTACAATAGACTCTCAATGAAGTGCAGCGATTGGACCCAGAGGCCATGGGGATATTTCGGGAGATAGACTTCTTGCTCTGGGACCAGTTTATTGCTGGAATAGCAAATAGATTTCTCTATGATTAGATGCAGGAAATATCACCTGAGGAATACGGCTGTAGAGTGTCGAAATGCGTTGTGGTGTATAGGGGACATCTTAATAAAGGTTTGGATGCTTTGATATATGAATAGTAATCCTCTCCTTCTTAGCGCTCCATTAGACCACCTTTTTTTTGGTTTATTATAGATGCAGGAAATGACTCGGGTTGCGCCTGATCTCATATTCTGGAAGGTGTACCAGGCTGCTGTAGAGATGGAGGAGGAGTCCACTGCTGTAGTCGAAGGGACTGTGGACACTGCACAGCTGGGGGAGGTCCACGACACTGTGCCAGAGGCAGGATCTCTTACGGAAGTCATTCAGGTGCTGTGGACTGAATTGAAAGAGCTAAGGCTGGAATTGTCAAAAATTAGGAGTGGGGTGACTTCAACAATGGTGAAGGATTCGCCATCTGGTCCAGCTTCCATGCAGCACATAGGACCAAGTGGAAGCGCTGCAATGGGTCTCTGTTAGTATGGTAAAATTATATGCTGGCGGTGAGAACAGTGGGGCCATACTGCTAGCTACTGCCGAAACAACGCAGCCCCAGAGAACCCTTCACTGGCATTAAACTCCAAGCTGCTGCCATGAGTGGGTGATCAACAGTGTCCATTCTCCTACAAGGCCCTCAGTGGGAAGAACACAATCTCTACTCCTGTAGCCCTGTGTTGAAAGTGAAGTTCGAGGACCAGAAGGTGAGGGACTTAGTAGACAAGGGGTCAGAGAGCACTCTTATGCCTCTTGAGGTGTTTGAATGCAATTTTAGCCAGTTGCTTGTCCTCGAGGATGGCAGGGTAAACCACCTTACCGCTGCCAACAATGGCCAGCTTGTTTTGAAGGAGATCGTTTGGATTGGCTGAAGCTCTTTGATCAAACATGGCCCAGAAGGAGATTGTGCTGGTGGATCACCCTCCTTATAGGGGAATGGAGGTGAGACTTGGGATGAATGTACTGCGAGACCTGGATCACCAATTGTATGCCCGTGAAGGACACCGATACTGGACTTGTGCTACCAACCACCGCCCAATGCAGAAGATGCTGCACCGTCTGATGCTCAGCTGTGACCTTTTGAAGAGCGCTGTTCCGGGAGTTCGAGTGTATCTGCTCAGGGTACCGTCACAAAACCCGATCGTATTGGAGCCAAGGTGGCAGTGCTGGACTGAGACCAAAAAGCAGCCCTGCCACATAAACCCCACCAGACCACATACTATAACACCCATCAGCCCCGATCAGTTCATTTTGGTTTTTGTTATGAACCTCACCATTCTCTTAAAGGAGTTATTTGAAGAGCCACAAGTGAATGGTGCAGAGCAGTGTATGATTGACCACAGCTTCAATTACATGTTGCTCTTCTAAGCTTCGTTTCTCGGGATTGTGGGCGTCCTAGTGGTCAGATCCACAGTAAAGTCATCCCCTTTACTAGCTGCCATTTTTGCAAACTGAATAAACCTGTTTGATAGCCCGTCTTCTGCAGTTCAGCTATTACCTTTATTATCTTGATTGCTCTTCTCTGCATCCGCTCCAGTGTGGCCTGACTAGTAACTTGTAACCTGTGATTTTGTCATGTTCCTGATTTTATTTGCCTTTGCATCAGCCACCTGGCACTGGTCACTAAACTTACATTTGAAGTCTAATAATACACTGTATGGAAAAGAAGTATTGGCTCCATTTCTTGATCAAAGAATTCAGGTTTCTCATCCAGCCCATTATCCCTGGTGTGTAACATTCAGCCCATTTCTCCCAAGGTTTATCATTTAGCCCAATTTACCCCATGTTTAACATCCAATCCAATCACCCATGGTGTTACATTCGTCCCCCTTTGTCCCTAGTGTATAAAAAGTGTCCCTCTAACCCTCACGTTATCTGCCTTTACAGAGTGGCCGATGGCACAGAGCTCGCTCATATCAGCGCGGTCCGGTAATAGGAGCCAACCGGCTAACAAGTCCGTCCATGAGTTTTCTTCCTCCTAAATTTTCCCCCATCACCTGGGAGTGATATTACTGAGAAGTGGAAGGAAACACAGCAACTCAGATCCCGTAACATTACAGAGCAGTGGGCCAAGTGCCGTCAGAAATGTCCCCACCGCTCTGCTGACCCCATAACTGTAAAGTCTGGACCTCCTCTGTAACATCAGCACAAAGACTGGGCCCACTGGGAGCTTCATGGCCAAGAAACTGCAGCCATACATCACAAGCACAATGCCGAGCAGCTTCAGCCGTACATCACCAAGCACAATGCGGAGCAGCTGCAGCCATACATCACCAAACACAATGCGGAGGAGCTTCAGCTGTACATCATCAAGCACAAACACTGCGCCCGCCGGGAGCTTCATGGCGGAGCAGCTGCAACTGTACATCACCAAGCTCAATGCCGAGCGTCAGATGGAGCGGTGTAAAGCTGGTGACTCACCGCGGCCGGCGGACTCCGGTTGATACAGGCGATTCTTCTCCTTCCTTGTCACGGGTGGACCGCGCCTGCCGGTAGTGGGCCCGGTGTAGTGCAGATCAAAATTTAAGGACGTCTTACGGGAACAGATTAAAGGGGATTTAATTTTGTTTTCTTCGTGACGCCACCTATGAGTAGTTCGGTAAGGGCTACCGACGCTGCGGGACCTCCGGGGTGATGGACAGCAGCAAGATGTTACGCTCCCCACAGGTTGAGCGGTGATCCCCGGGGCTGGAGCTGCTCAAGATGTTGTGCGGCAGCTGCGGTTACCTTTAGTTAATGACGGACAGTTCATAAGGAGACACGGACACAGATAGTCTCTGCAACGGTTCTTTACTGTCACCAGCAGGCAGTACATGGCTTACAGTGGTTGAGTAGAAGACCGGGTGGACTCAGCAGTGATAGTGCTCCTCAGAGATCCGCAGTGTTCCTCCATTCTACCTAACTTGATTGTTGTGCCAGCGTCGCCCAGGAATACCAGGTCGGGTACGGGGAGGCTGCTTCAATGCCCTATCCATGATGTACGTTCTGGATGCTTTGGGGAGCCTTGGATCCCTCGGTGGGTACACCGCTGGTTAGATGACTGGAAGTTGGCTGGTGGTGGGGTGCTCCTATAAAGCTGCTCCTCCACGGGGCTGGTTCGCGTGGCAGAGGTGAACTGCTGCCAGCTTCGGTACCAGTGAACCGGCTGTGAGTTGTGGGCACGGGAGTCTTTTGGGAACCCGTGTAGAAATGCCCAATCCCGGTGGTTAAGGCCTCAGGTGCTGACACCCGACCGGTGACGGCCCAGGGGCCCGCACGAGGTGCGGAGCCCCCGCTCCTCTCCAAGTTCTAGTCTGCTCTCTCCAGGTTCTAGATTCTTTTCTTTCTACATCTAGATTATTGTGTGTTCTCTTACACTACCCTAACACTCCACCCCCTAGGACCTATGATTGGTCCTCTGTTCTAGGTGTTGTATGTTGGGTTGGATCTCAGAGTTAACCATTGCACTGCTTTGTCAGAGAATATTGCGGCTGCAATACTCCCTTGTGACGCACTCGTTGCGGGGCGCCACACTCCCCCTTGGTTAAATCAGCTTGTCCCCAAGCGTCAAACTACTCACATTACAGAGGTTTTTGCATTTTTATACATATATATGACACACTTTTATTAAAATAGAAAAACAGGTAAAGGTATGCTTTGGTGATATAAGCAAAGAAACAGGTAATCACTTTGTGCGGACCCGGCGGGCGGTCGGCTGTACTTTAACTAGAGTCCAGGCTGTAGCCGCGAGATCACACAGTCAGTGATTAACGGGAACAGAGTCATTGATGAAGTTCAAGTTTTAAAGTCACTGGCTCTGAGAACGATGGCGCACCCGGATAGCAAACCACCCATGTGCACAAGCATAGCGCTCGTAGGTGATTATATCGCCCCGGTATAGGTCGCGATCGGGATGTCCTCTTGGCAAGTTTGACTCAACGTCCCGGCACCCCACAAACACCTCCTCATTCAAACCCACCTCCCAAGCGAACCCCCACCCGGTATTTAAATTAAAGGTGGAAATTCTACCTTCACGGCGGAGTTCATCAGGCAGCGGCGGCTGGCGGCGAGCCTCGGCACGGGCCTGCATGTTGGCGCGTTCTCGGGCTTGCCACTCCTCTCGTCGTCTCTGGCGTACATCTCCGTCGTTACGGCTCGGGGTGTAAAGATGAGTAACGGAGCTGGTGGTTTGGCGGGAAGCTTGAACTTGGCGGGCTGTCTGTATCGGAACCCGGTGGAACGGCACAGGGGAAGGTGTCGGCGTTGCACCCGACCAGTGTACCCGAGCTGTATGCCCGGAAGGAAGTTCCTTGTTGTCTCCCCAAGCGAACCCGGTGTCGAAATCCTCAGCGGTGCTGTGGGTCTCGTCGTCATCCTCTCCGACCTCTTCCTCGATGACCACATCAGGCTGCTCGATGGTGAGAGATGTTGAAGCTTGTTCCGTTGTACAACAGGGCGGTGGTGCTGCGGATCCTTCCGTAGGGACGTCCTGCAGGGCTTCCAGGCTGCCTGCTTCTTCATCTGTTTCCGCAGGTAAAGGTGTTTCAATCCCGGTTACCAGGTAGGCCTCGGCAATGGCAAGGGAAGCCTCCGGTATGGGGACGAAACAAGCGACTGTCTCTGTAGTGGTGAAACATGTCGCGGGTTCCTCGGTGGGAACCTGGTAAAGATCGAGTTCTTCAATGGAGCGTGTTATGAGCTCCGGCTCAAGAACGGAATCGGTTACGATGTTGGTCGCTGGAACGGGTCGAGTTGCGGCCTCCACCGGAATGACACAGTCTATTGGCTCAGGTGACGGAGCAGGACAGGTGGCAGGCGACGGTGAGGCGGTCGAGAAGCTGGTGACGTCGTCTGGGCTTGGAGAAGTTGTACCCGGTCGGCTCTGCTGCATCGCATGGTGTAGTCGTCTGCCTAGGGTCGCGCTCCAGCTACGGATCGTCCATTCCACTGTCTCTAGTAACCGCACCCGGAGGTCTTGTAGAGCCTCTAGCCAGAAGTCGGGGCTGCCATCTATAGTAAGGGCAGGATCCGGACCCGGTTGGCTGACGGCTGCTCTGGCCTCCACCTCGACCTCCCGCATCAGGTCTTGGAGTCTCATGCTGGCCATTCTTCTTGGAGGGGAACCACACCCGTAGAACCGGTAAAACGTCCTGGTAGAGCTGGTGAAGAAGTCTTCTCTTTCTGTCGGTGTGTCTATGACACTCCCATTTCCTTTGGGCTTTTGTAGTCCAATCGTGGGAAAAGTCTTTGGGGTCCGCCCCCATGGTTGATTCGAGCAATCAGGGCGGACAAAGAGTTTGGCGCCTTTTGTCTTTAGCCCTCCCACAGTGAGGGGGGGGTTGACTCACTCCTGGGCTTCACGTGGCGGCTTCTTGTGGCGGGAACGCCATCTTGGGCGCCATCTTGACCCAATGGTGTAAAGGCGGGAAAGTTCTTTTTAGGACGAACAAAGTCCAATTGTAGACAATAAAGTCCAGTTTAAGCACAATATACCCGTTGGATAACGGGCCTGCTCGTATCCTGTTCGTGACGCCAAATTCTGACTCACCGCGGCCGGCGGACTCCGGTTGATACAGGCGATTCTTCTCCTTCCTTGTCACGGGTGGACCGCGCCTGCCGGTAGTGGGCCCGGTGTAGTGCAGATCAAAATTTAAGGACGTCTTACGGGAACAGATTAAAGGGGGATTTAATTTGTTTTCTTCGTGACGCCACCTATGAGTAGTTCGGTAAGGGCTACCGACGCTGCGGGACCTCCGGGGTGATGGACAGCAGCAAGATGTTACGCTCCCCACAGGCTGAGCGGTGATCCCCGGGGCTGGAGCTGCTCAAGATGTTGTGCGGCAGCTGCGGTTACCTTTAGTTAATGACGGACAGTTCATAAGGAGACACGGACACAGATAGTCTCTGCAACGGTTCTTTACTGTCACCAGCAGGCAGTACATGGCTTACAGTGGTTGAGTAGAAGACCGGGTGGACTCAGCAGTGATAGTGCTCCTCAGAGATCCGCAGTGTTCCTCCATTCTACCTAACTTGATTGTTGTGCCAGCGTCGCCCAGGAATACCAGGTCGGGTACGGGGAGGCTGCTTCAATGCCCTATCCATGATGTACGTTCTGGATGCTTTGGGGAGCCTTGGATCCCTCAGTGGGTACACCGCTGGTTAGATGACTGGAAACTGGCTGGTGGTGGGGTGCTCCTATAAAGCTGCTCCTCCACGGGGCTGGTTCGCGTGGCAGAGGTGAACTGCTGCCAGCTTCGGTACCAGTGAACCGGCTGTGAGTTGTGGGCACGGGAGTCTTTTGGGAACCCGTGTAGAAATGCCCAATCCCGGTGGTTAAGGCCTCAGGTGCTGACACCCGACCGGTGACGGCCCAGGGGCCCGCACGAGGTGCGGAGCCCCCGCTCCTCTCCAAGTTCTAGTCTGCTCTCTCCAGGTTCTAGATTCTTTTCTTTCTACATCTAGATTATTGTGTGTTCTCTTACACTACCCTAACACTCCACCCCCTAGGACCTATGATTGGTCCTCTGTTCTAGGTGTTGTATGTTGGGTTGGATCTCAGAGTTAACCATTGCACTGCTTTGTCAGAGAATATTGCGGCTGCAATACTCCCTTGTGACGCACTCGTTGCGGGGCGCCACACTGGCACTGCTGGACTCTGGAGGAGACGTGATCTGTGCAGTGACGGATCACACTGCACTATCTGGAGTCTGATGGAGGAGTCTGGGTTTGGTGAATGTAGAATGTTACCTACCTGACAGCATTGTGCATGCTGTCCAAATGGTGGCGGAGGATAATGCTGCGGCTGTTAACAGGGTTAGGCTTTAACCATTAGTTCCAGTGAAGGGAAATTTTAGTAATTTAGCACAGCATATTTTGGACAATTGTAGCTTCTGGCTTTGTGGGAACAGTTTGGGGAAGGCCCTTAATCTGTTCTCCATGACTGTGCCCAGAGCACAAGCTCCATACAGCCATGGAGGGGAGACCATGAGCCCAGACCGCAGCCACATCCAGCACAAATAATGGAAGTTGTGAGCCCGGACCTCAATCTCATCCAACACCTCTACTGGAGATTGTGAGCCCAGACCTCAAAATTATCCAACACGTATACTATAGATTGTGAGCCCGGACATCAACCTCATTCAACACCTATACCGGAGATTGTGAGCCTGGACCTCAACCTCATCCAACACCTACATTGGAGATTGTGAGCCCAGACCTCAACCTCATTCAACACCTAAACTGGAGATTGTGAGCCTGGACCTCAACCTCTTTCAACACCTACACTGGAGATTGTGAGCCCGGACCTCAACCTCATCCAACACCTACACTGGAGATTGTGAGCCCGGACCTCAACCTCATTCAACACCTACACTGGAGATTGTGAGCCCAGACCTCAACCTCATTCAACACCTACACTGGAGATTGTGAGCCCAGACCTCAACCTCATTCAACACCTAAACTGGAGATTGTGAGCCCGAACCTCAACCTCATCCAACACCTAGATTGCAGATTGTGAGCCCGAACCTCAACCTCATCCAACACCTAGACTGCAGATTGTGAGCCTGGACCTCAACCTCATCGAACACCTAAACTGGAGATTGTAAGCCTGGACCTCAACCTCATCCATCGTCTATACTGGAGATTGTGAGGCAGGGCCTCAACTTCATCCAACATCAATAAAGGAGATTGTGAGCCTGGACCTCAACCTCATCCAACACCTACCTATACTGGAGATTGTGAGCCTAGGCTTCAACCTCATCCAACATCAAAAATGGAGATTGTGTGCTTGGACCTCAACCTTATCCAACACATACTGGAGATTGTGAGCCCAGCCCTCCACCTCATCCAACATCAATAAGGGAGATTGTGAGCCCGGGCCTCAACCTCATCCAATAGCTATACTGGAGATTGAAAGCCCAGGCTCCAACCTCATCCAACACCAATAATGGAGGCTGTGAATCTGACCTCTCCACAACATCAGTGTCTGATCCCACAGATGGTTTTCTGGATGAAGGGGCAGATATTCTCACATTCACCTGTTATAGCTGCAATGGGGACAATTTCATATTAATGTATATGGATATAGAATGGAAGGTCATAAAATTGTGTGAAAGTGGAGGGAACGCATACATTTCCTCATGCAGTATATCTGGAAATCATTTTTAACAGTAAATTATAGTTGCATCTCTACATAAGACCCTTGTAATTCCTATTGACGATCAGCTTTGAGAAGACGGCTCTTCCTAGATTCTCAGAAGACCTCCATTCAATACAATTTTGGATGTCTCACTATTAGATCAGGTAATGTATTCTGCTTTCAAAATTTGGATGGAAGATGTAGTCATCTCTCCTGTCTCTGCTGGAATGATTAAGTGTATCTGCATCTGATATTGCTCCTTCTGAAGGGTATATAAAACAATCCTGTCTGTCTCATCATTTTCACCCTGTGCTTTCCTTGGAATCTGAGCATCGTACATCAGCCAACTTCTCCATCACAATCCGCTTATTGGCACTTGTACAATGAGTTCTTCATGACAGAAGTGTGGAGTGTTTCATGCTGACTTCATACAACCTCTGTTAATAATAAAGGGATAAAAGTGCACACCTCTTAAAGGATGACCATAGACTTTCAATGACATTTTCTGAATAAGATGTCCTCTGTAAAAACAGAAAATAACAGTATTTCTGGCCATTATAGTCCTAGATTCTGCATTTTTCACCAGTTTTCTCCTCTGTAGGTTCCATCTCTAATTTTTTGTTGTCTCTGAGCTGGTGGGTGGAAACTGCTATGATGTCTCCCATACACGACAAACTCAAACATAAGGGATTCCTCCTCTTCATTCCTTAGTTACACAGAGAAAATCAGCAGCATTGAGGATATTATACAGTGGTACTAATCAGTGTAGATGTGAATCCAGCTTTGGGGTGAGATAAAAGATGTGTTTGAAAGCTCATCATGGACATTGTGTCCCCTTTTACTCCTCCTTCCCCCACCACTGTGAGCTGGTAAACTGTCTTTTATTGAGCTGTTTCTTTTCAGAGTGGGTGTTCAGTTCAGGAGGAAGAAGAGGAGAAAAAGTGGCTCATAAGTGGAGAAAGAAGTAAATTTCTCCAATACAAAATATTACAAAGTTTATTATATTCACACATACTGTTGATGTATTCAGTTTACTGAAAGCACGCTTCCCTTTCAAAGTTGGGTTTTCATTCAGTCTCATTACTAAAGTTAATAAATAAGTAATAATAAGTAAATATATTTCTAAAATTGGTATTGACATGATTTCTTACCATATGTCAGTAACAACCCATCCAATGCACACAGGAAAATCAAACAGATGTCCATAAATTAAGTCATGCATAATAATGAGAAATGAAAAGGAAAAGTATTGAACACATGAAGAATATATCAGTAATTAGAAAGTAATCCTGCTTCTTAGTGAAAAAAAATATTTTCTGGTTCAACTGGCCTATAAAAAGGTGCTTCATTACCAAGGTACCACACAAGAAACATCTCATGATGGGTAAAGCCAGTGAGCTTTCTCAACACCTTCACAACCTTATGGTTACAAAACATAGTGATGGCATTGGTTACAGAAACATTTTTAATCTACTAAAGGTTCCAGTGAGCTCTGTTTTGGCAATAATCTGGAAGTGGAAAGAACATAATTTCATCATAAACCGGCCACGACCAAGTGCTCCTTGCAAGATGTCAGACAGAAGAATGAAATGTATTATCTGAAGAGTGGTCTAAGACCAAAGGACCACCTGTGTAGATGTGCTTTCATTTATGGACATCTATGGTTTGAATTCCTTGTCTGTGTGGATTGGATGGGTTGTTACTGACATCTGGTGAAAAATTAATGTCAATAGCACCTCTACAATAACTACATATGTAGAAAATCGGTGACATTTTCAATACTTATTTCACCGGCTGTATAATGTATATATTATTTTAGTTAATGTAAGGTTTTAAAATAATAAATGTAGACCTATTCACTCTTTAGCACCCCTGCCGATTCAGCGCAGGTGACTCCAGAGGTCTGTTCGGGCTCCAGAAGTGATGTCTGCTCTATTGGGAAGTTACCGGAACCACTGCAGCAAATGATAGCCTGCAGCGGTTATGTGACTAGGGGATCGCTTCATTGGATGTTTCTCTGATGGCGTGCTTTTCTAGATATCTTGATCGCTGCAGGTAATTATATGCTTCAATGCTTATAGAGATGTTGCAGACCTCCAGAGCTGCTTTTGTTGGATCCACAGGGTTCTGAATGTTGAGTATTTTATTTTTAAGACTATTCATGCCTAGAAAAGTTTTGGACAACTACTATAAGTACTCCAATCAGTGGCGTAACTTCAGGCCCAGGGGCCCCGATGCGAAAGCTCCAATGGGGCCCCCAATTATTTAAAATCTTTAATAGTATTAGTCTTTTTCTATAGGCCAAAGGGACTTTTGGGGCCCCCCTAGGCTGCAGGGCGATCGCAACCCCTGCACCTATTGTAGTTACGCCCCTGACTCCGATTAAAACAGAGATTGTAGACAGTCAGGGGCTGGCTGGCAAATTTTGGCCTGGAGGGCAATCACACAGCAGTGGCCCATGAGTTGGGGAGGCCTATTTTAGCCTAAAACGTATAGAAACTTTGGCACACAAAGAAGAATGGTGAAGTATTAGAAGAAATGTCCACATTAATAGATGTCCAATTCATACGCATGAAAAACAGGCCAACTTTTTGGAGCAGGTGGCAGAGTAGCTCTCAACAGTTTTGGGAGGAGTGGCCCGGGAGGCATATGCCCCCTTCCCCACCGGCCAGCCAACCCCTGTAGACAGTTGCAATTTGAGTAAAATTAGGTCCTAGGGGGGAACTTTTGTTCCCCATGGACAACTTGGCTGGGGATCAAAACATTTTTATCAATAGAAAGTTTTTGCAGAAAACGGTGAAATATTCACTTTGCTTTTAATTATTGTCTGTCGTGATATCTGCCTTGTTCAACACACAAAAAAGCAATTTCAGTAACATTGTCAGGCTGAGTAACATTAGCAATTTATAGCTGTTAAATTAAATTCCCTTTTCCCTACCGTTTTACTGAAATTTATCTGTAATCTCCAGCGGCTTCTGTGAAGGCATTAACAACGATACTTACATCTTATTAACAGAGCACTGGATTATCCCGAACAATTACTTGCTATTTCTTTTGCTTTGCTCATGCATGTTACGTCGCCTGCGAAGGCAAGATATTTCTTAATGTCTGCGTTTATGCAAATTAATATCCTTAAACAAATGTTCTTATTGCTTTTTCTGGTCTTTATTGTAAAATGGAGTGGAATTTCTTTTCAGAGGTAATTTTCTCGGGGAAAATATTTAAAGTCGAGTGACGTTGGTAGGGAAGCTTATCGGTGTGTATCCAGAGAGACAGAGTTCA
Source organism: Allobates femoralis (assembly GCA_033576535.1). Classification (NCBI taxonomy): domain Eukaryota; kingdom Metazoa; phylum Chordata; class Amphibia; order Anura; family Aromobatidae; genus Allobates; species Allobates femoralis. Next base: position 843,571,266 of record JARQOC010000003.1, read on the forward strand.
AAGGAATACAATGATAGATCATTTTTCATGTGCAGCAAGAACTATCTATCATCTATCTATCTGTCACGACCGGGGCTGGGATACTTAGGGAACCGGGCAGAGGGTCAGATCCTTGAGAATCTTAGCAGTGGCAGTGGCCTTGTCTGGCGCCTGTGACTCTGGTGACAGTGGACTAAGGGGCACACAGCTAGAGGTGTGCGGGGGTCAATGCTGCAGTTACTGTTCCCTGTTATGTCAGTGGTGTTCTCCATGATGTTGGTGCATTAGAAGGCAACAGGAGAGCCAGGAGATGCTTGCTTGGTAAAACAGTACTCTTTTACTTAGAACACAGCCTGACAGAGTACACAGCCATCAATGGTACAACATGCTTAGTTGGTATGGCAGGCATAGTACTGATTAAGGAACATGTCTCTGACTGGGGACTACAGCTAAAGTAAAATACCGTTCAGTGCCCAATTCCGCCCTTCCACCACTCCCCAGGTGATGCATGAATTTGGCTACCATGTAGCCAATAGGATCTAAGGGGAAGGGGCATCCGGCCACACCTCCAGGGGTTAAATTCAGGTGCCCAACTCAGTGACGTTCTCTTTTAATTAATAAATTGTGACCGACCTGTTTCAACCCATCTAGTCCTGTCCGTCTTTTCATTACGGGACTGGTGGGAGGGGGGAAGGCACTGTTTAAGACACGCGGGTCTCCACAGTCTAGCTTCACAGACAGGCATATAGCAATGAGTAAGAAAAACAGTCACATATGAGGCATGGTGACAGCGAGAGTGATCAGAGCCTATCCTGTGGACCAAGCTGACACAACAGAGTTGGCTACATCTATTCCACTAACGTGGAATTCTCCGGCAGACCCCACATTTAGGTAGGATCTTCTGTGTACTCATCCTCTTTATGGGGGACACCCCTTTCAGTCCAGAACTCCTCCTGCTGTTACATCTCTGAATAGGCCGAGCAGCGCTGACTAGGTCATTCCTTCACCTAAGTGCATAGGTCTCCTTCCTGGGGTTTCACGTAGGTCTGTACAATGCAGCCTGCAGGAGCGAGGTTTGGGTTACACCAAGTGTCTCACTGAGGTCTCACTGAACTTTGATGTGCAAGCTCAATGTGTAACTTCAGTGCACACCAAACTCCACCAACCAAACCTGTTCCTAGGTCTAAGTGCTGCAGGCTGCACATACACAATTGTCAAATTTTAACACACATATACACATTAAATCAAATTAATGTAATACCCAACTGTGGTGCATTACATACAGTTGAAACTAGAAGTTTACATACACTATATAAAAAGACATATGCATGTTTCTCTCACAATCTGACATGAAATCAAAATAAACCTCTCCCATTTTCGGTCAATTAGGATTACCATAATTATTAATAATTACCAAATGCTAGAATAAAGAGAGAAAGAGAGAGAGAGAGAGAGAGAGAGAGAATGTTTAAGACATTTTTATTACTTTCTGCAAAATTACAAGCTTACATACACTAATATTACTATGCTTTTAAACAATTTGGGACAGCCCATATGATGATGTCATGTGTTTGGAAGCTTTTGATAGATTTATTGGCAACATCTGAATTAATTAGAGATACACCTGTGGATGTATTTTAATGCACACCTGAAACATACTACTTCTTTATGTGGCATCATGTGAAATAAAAAAGTAAAGATATCAGAAAGAGAATTGTGGACTTGCATAAGTCTGGTTCATCCTTGGGTGCAATTTCCATATACTTGAAGGTGCCTCGTTCATCTGTACAAACAATTATATGCAAGTACAAACAAAATGTTCTTGTCACCCCCACTTCTTATGTAAAGCGCCATGGAACCAATGGTGCTATATAAATAAGTAATAATAATAATAATAATAATAATAATTAAAAATGGGAATATCCAGCCACCATACCTCTCAGGAAGGAGACGGGTTCTGTGTCCCAGAAATGAAGATATGCATATCAACCCAAGAGTAAAAGCCAACGACCTTGTGAAGATGATGGTGGAAACTGGTAAGAGTGTGTCATTATCCACAGTGAAACAAGTATTATATCAACATGGGCTGAAAGGCCACTCTGCCAGGAAGAAGCCATTACTCAAAAAAAACATTAAAAAGCCAGATTAATTTTTGCAAATGCAAACAGGAACAAAGACCTACATTTTTGGAGACATGTCCTGTGGTGTGATGAAACTGAAATTGAACTGTTTGGTCATAATGACCATCGTTATGTCTGGAGAAAAAAGGGAGAAGGTTGGAAGTCTAAGAACACCATCACAAATGTGAAACACAGGGGAGGCAGCATCATATTTTGGGGTTGTTTGTCTGCAGGAGGGACTGGTGAACATCACAAAATCGATGGCATCATGAGGAAAGAAGATTATGTGGCAATACTGAAGCAACATCTCAAGAGATCAGCCAGGAAGATAAGCCTTGGGCGGAAGAGGATCTTCCAAATGGACAATGACCTGAATCATACTGCTAAAACTGATTACAAAGTGGCTTAAGGATAACATGTCAATGTTTTGAAGTTGCCATCACAAAACCCTGATCTCAATCCTATTGACAACTTATGGGCAAACCTGAAAAGGTTGCGAGCAAGGTGACGTACAAACATGGCTCAGTTATACCAGTTCTAGATGGAGGAAGGGGCCCAAATTCCTACCAGCTATTGTCAAAAGCTTGTGGAAGGATATCCAGAACGTTTGACCTGAGTCATACAGTTTAAGTACCAAATACTAATGAAATGTATGTAACCTTGTGACTGCAGAAAGCAATAAAAATTCCTTAAAATATTCTCTCTCTCTCTTTCGCTCTCTTTCTCTCGCTCTCATTATTCTGGCATTTGGAAAATATTAATAATTATGGTAATCCTAGTTGACCTAAAATGGGAAGGGTTTATTCTAATTTCATGTCAGACAGTAAAAAAAACATGCATACAGTATGTGTCATTTTATATAGTATATGTAAGCATCTGGCTTCAACTGTATCTATCATCTCTCTACATCAGAGTTGGATAGTTCTCTCAGTAATCCCATCTACTTTCACACAGACCCCAAAAATTGTGTAACACATTCCGCGCTCTCCACTTCCTAGTGCCTTCTCGAACATCTCTTATCTCAGCTTAGGACTTTGCGATGTTTTTTCAAACTCAAAATTGACAATATCACAGTAGTTTCTCCTTCTAAACCTGTCATCTGCCTCTCTACTCTGTGCAACTCCTTTTAGACCTGCCCGTGTCTTTACCAAGACTCCATGTATCTCCTTTTAGACTTGCCTGCCATCTTCTACCTTACTTTACACATCCCCTTTTAGACATGTACTCTGCCTTCTACATGACTTTGGCTCCTTATGACTTCTACCCAACTCTACATCTCCTAGACCTGTCATCTGCTTTCTACATGACTCAATGGTGCTCTTTCAAGACTTGTTCTTCATCTTCTACATAAGTTTGTGTTTCTCTACTCTCTGCTGTATGACTCTGCACTCCTAAACTTGTCCTTCCCCTTTAGTATAACTTTGCTTTTCTCCTCCTAGACCTATCTTTCTTCTATATGACTCTGTCCTCCTCCTTCTAGACCTGCTTCTATCTCAGACATTATTGCTTTCTCCTCCTTCTAGACCAATCTTATATCTTCTTCATGACTCTGTTCCTGCTTCTAAACCTATCCACCATCTTCAACATGACTTTGTCGAACTTCCTCTAGATCTACCTTCTGCTTTCTAGCTAATTCTGCACTCCTGCTTTTCTACCCATCTTCTGTCTTCAACATAACTATGCGTTCCGTCTCGTAGACCTGTCTCTTGTCTTCTACCTGGATTCTGTGCTCCTCTTTCTAAACCTTTATTCTAGATTACTTTGTTTTCCTTCTTCTAGATCTGTTCGGTCTTCAACAAGACCTGTCATCCACCTTGTACATAATGTGTTCCTTGTTCTAGACCCGTCCTCTGCCTTCTGCATTGCACCATGCTAGAGATGCTTGAATCTCTTGCAGCCAATCAATTCACTGTGACTCACAATACTGCAAATTCCCTAATTGTCCTGAAAAGATGAGTTTTAGGCCCCATTCACACACTGCTTTTTTTGCTGCATGTTTTTAAGCAGAAGCTCAAAAAAAGCCAGAAGTGGGTGAATAAACATATAAGTGGAGCACTTGTTTCTATTAGACCTTTCCTCTGAGTGTGCCACTCCTGGTTTTGATTGTTCCACTCCTGGCTTTTTTTGAGCTTGTGCGTAAAAATACGCAGCAAAAAAAGCAGCGTGTGAATGGGGCCTAATACTCAACTCAAACCTACCGGGTCTGTGCGCTTGTACCTCCCGAACCTGATTATTCACTGCACGGTAGATGCTAGAATGTATGTTCTGTTTCCATGTTACTGCTCTGGCTCCAACAGCCAATCACAGATGCCCACTCTCTGTGACAGCATCTGTGATTGGCTGTTGCGCCCCTCAACGATTGTACCGGCGTCTATGATTGGTTGCCATAATCTGATGATATGAGTGTAAAAATAAATAAACAATAATAAAAAAATAACATACAACTTTGCTGTATTTTTGATTCTCAGCGCAGATAAAGTGGGCACCTATATGCTGCCAGCCCGAGCTGCCTGGCTTTACCTTGGCTGGCAATAAAAATACAGGGAAGCCCATTATGTTTTTTTTAATTATTTATTTATTATTTAAATAAATAAATAATTAAAAAAAAAGAGTGGACTTCACCCTATTTTTGATTACCAGCCAAGGAAATTCCCAGGCGGCTGGGGTCTGATATTCTCAGTGTGGTGAGGCCCATAGTTATTGGGCCCCCCAGGGTAAAGAATAGCAGCCTACAGCCGCCCCAGAAATTAGCACATTCATTAGAAGCACCAATTCGTGGTGCTTTACAAGGCTCTTCGCGATGCCCTGATGCGGTGGCATTAGGGTGATAGACAGCTGAGTATTGACAGCTTGTCATTAAGCCCGCATTGATATAACGTTCAGGCCTCTATGAGACCCGCACAATACTGTGAGGAAAGAGTTAAAAAATACAGCGAAAGAAAAATCCTTCATTAGAAATAAATCAGACAGTCAACCCTCATTTTCTAATTTATTACCCCACACATACCCCTCCGATGATAATCCACAACTTTGGTCTCACGAAGCAAAGCACACAATCCTGGCTGTGCTCATCTAGAGTCTACAGCGAGAGAATAAGCGTCCTTTCCCTGCAGCCTCTGTGATCACAATGAGTGCCGCAAGGAGCGATGATATCACTCACTGAGTCACTGAGGCCCCACGTCAGTGAATTCAGGTGACCCGGCTGCTGGCAGTGGGATCTCTACCAATCAACCCTATTCCTGCCATGATGGTGCTTTGTTGAAGCCCAGCTCATGGCTGGGCTTCATAAGAGTCTAACTCACCGACAATAGCCAAGATCCAATATCCATTGCACTTAGTAGGATGCTGCAAGCCCCACTGAGAGGCAACACAGGTGTCTGATCCTGATGCACAATCTCCTCCAACCAGCCAAAGGCATGGGGCGGTTACATCACCTGCGACCAGCCAAGCCATAGGGGAGGTGATTGGTGGTATTTATAGGCACAAGGTTACCATAGGGCGTCAGTCACACAGGTACGTGCGATGCAAAGTGTCTGCATACAGCCTATTGATCACGCCCATACTATTAGACCAGGCGGGTTGCCCAGCATTATGTATATGCATCATACAAAGGACAGAGGGCTCAGCCGCCTCCTCCATAAGTCTAACCTTTTAACTATATATTACAATACAGTTGTATTGTTTTATATAGTACAAGCAATCAGACAATCTCATGTTCGATACTTTCAAGGTGACTAACAAATATAGAAAAAAATAAAATGTTTAAAATAATAAATATTCAAATCACCCATCATCACCCCCCCTATTAAAAATTTAATTATTGCAAAAATAAAAAAAATAAAACAAATATATTCGATATCACCTCATCTGGAAAAGTTCAATCTATCAAAATTAAAATTAATGAACCCAATGAGTAAATGCTGTAAAGAGTTAAAAAAACATCAAAACACCGGAATGGTCATTTTTTTTAGTCCTGGCAACTCTGTAAATAAATAAAATTCAATTAGAAGGGATTAAAATGAGATATCTATTCCATAATGGTATGAATAAAAATGTTAGCTTTGTCCCTAAAAAACAAATAAGCCTTCACATAGCCGAATTGAGTAAAAAAAGTTATGGATTTTGGACATTGCATACTTGTGTTCACAAGACCGTCCAATCTTACCATTGATATGGGAGAATCTTGAAAGTGTGCAGTGCACGCACCATGAGAATTTGGAGGCCTGCAGTCACCTAGACTTTCATCTGAAACCTGGACAAGCCCTTTAATTATAACATTCAACACCTTAGCCAACTTCTAACAAGTGTAATATACTCCAGCAGTCACTGTACCTGTAAGTGTAAAAAATCGCGAATGGATGATTGGTCACATGACTCCTACTCAGACCACGGGGGAGGGGGGGCGGGGCAAAAAACTCAACTCTTGCCCGGGGTCCCAGAAAACCTAGATACACCTCTGCCTTATGGCCTCAGACATATGTATCCTCATGGGGTATGGCTGCTCTACTTCCATTAGCTCCTATTTGGTTTATCCCCGCGATGAGAGACTTAAGTCAGGCAAAGTCCCTACAAATGGAGTCAGATCTACCTACTGTAGGAAGTCTAGGGAGACAATATTCTGCACTTTATTCATAGCCATAAATTTGTAGCTCAGCTCTTCCAGATTATTAGAATTCTCACAACATTGATTGAGATGTGCTGATGATTTCTGGGTTTCTAATTACATTGAATGTAATATTTGAGCTATGGATCTCAGAACATCTGAGTGATGTGACAGCCGCACATCTTACTTTTTTTACATGTCAATTAATATCTTATATCTCCTGCAGGATGTGCAGCTCTGAAGGCCTCTAAAATGTGGAGATTTTATCACACCGCTGAGTACAGAAAATTAAAGCTTATAAATCAGAGCAGAGGTCTCGTGTTTGTTTTATGAAGCAGCGCGGTGGCCTTGAGTGACCTGTATAGACTTGGAAGAGCTTTCACTTGCGGGTGGAACAACTTCTGTCAATGAGAAATGAGGCTATAAAAGTTTAGGTTAAATAATCTGGAATAATGGAAATTTAGTCGATGATTGATGAAAGCAAAATCCAAAGCATATAAGCGATTCTTCAGTCTATTGCGCTGTCCTCATCCCTCATAGCAAAACTTGTACTTTGAAAAGTTCACTAACCTCACCGCAAGAGTACATGGATCTTTATTGTAGGAGTAAAAGTAAATCTTCCTGAAAAGTTGAGTTACTTCGCAAGTACATTACATGACTTAGTTTTTTTCTGAACCTGAGTTACATCTTGTCAATGACCAACCCTTCCATTTGGTTGATATTCTGAGTGGAGATCTCTAGCCTGATGTACCCAGTTTTGTGTTAGGTAATCCCCCTGGCCAAATTGATCAAGGACTCTTGCAGAGACTTAGGGAGCCAGAAGGGTGTGTGGAGCCCCAAGGGACGTGGGGTACTCGGTACCGGACCGATCTGCTGCTGGGGATGTCACTGGTGGCCTGGTCCGGACCGTGTCCCTGGCTCAGCACAATAAAAGGGGAATATTTACAAGGGATATGTCACGGGTGACGCCACCCACTTGATGCGGCCAGTAATGGGGGCCGCCGCTGCTGCAGAACCTCCGGGGGTGATGTGAGGGCAGCGGAGGTGGTATAGTTCCAGTGGGGGAACTGTATCCCCCGGGGCAGTAAAGGGTTAAAGTCTATTGGGGTTACAGATGGTGGAAGAGGGGTTGGAGGACACACACACTTACGTTTAGTTGATACTGCAGTTTCCTTCTTGTCCTGATGCTGCAGAGCTGACAGGCTGGATCTGCAGGGAGGAATTGTCTCTGTGCTGAATCTGGAGCAAAGGTCGCAATCACTACACAGACTCCAAAGTTGTTTTCCAAAGCTTTACTGCTGATATTATTGCAGATTATAGTCCACGGAGTCTGTAATGGAGCTGGGCTCTCTCCCCACACCCTGTCCGGGTCGTTGGCCTCCTTGTGCTGCACTGTGTGTGTGTCCTGAGCTGCTGCTTCAAGCTAAGCTGCTGGGATTCCTCACATCTCTCTCTCTGTTTGCTGCTGGTACCACTTGGCTAGGCAACTTGGGTCCTCTATGCTGCACTGACCTCTCCGTGTTGCTTCACTCTGGTACTAGGGGGCATCTAGAGATCCCACTGTTCCTGGATTCGCTGTGCTGTGGGTGCCAGACACAGTACCGGATCCGGTGTCCGTCTCTCTGTGCTTACTTCTGGGACAAGTGATGGTGTCACTCCAGCTCCCAGATGTGTTCCTCTGTCTTTCGGTCTCCTGCTCCTCTGACCCTTGCTAGGTCTGCACTGAGCTAACTCTGCTCTGTGTCCTTTCCTCAGCCCTGCTGCGAGCTGAACTCAGCTCTCCCTCATGGACAAGTGTATATATGGAAGCAGGAGGTGCTCCCTCTATTGCCCAGAGGTGGTAGTGTTTGTCAGTGTGTAGTGGGGGAGAGAACCCACGTGATGTTATTGTGGCACATTAACCCATGGGGTGCCACATTCCCCCTTAGTTAAATACAGTACTCCGGGACTGTGGAAAAACAAGTAAACAACAATTAAACACAATTAATATTGACATAGACATAAAAATGAAAAAGTACAAAAATCACTAGAATGTGAAAAAGAGTTCGAAAGTCAAAAAGTAGTCTTTCCAGAGGTTTAGTCTATTGCCTCCGGGCTGATGAATATATACAAGAGAGTTCTTACCACAACCAGTCCGTGGTATATATGGTCCATAAGTAAATAAGGAGATTGCAAAGTTCATACAGGATAGTCTCTGTAGGTACTGGGCTTTTTAACGTTGCAAGAACTATATACATTTGCTTTACATTTTAACAAACATATTTACATTATACATTTAATTCTGTATTTTATTCTTTGTACCTAGCTGGTATCTGACCTTGGGTACTACGCTCTGATCTGCGCAATGTTGGTGGAGTTAGTATGAAAGTGTGAGTGGACGTGTACCTATTTGGGGTGCTTGGTGTTATGGCAGATGGAGGTCTGACTGTAGGACTGGCAAGTTCACTGGGACCAGGAATCTGTTCTTCCTCTTCGGATTCTACTTCCAGTTCTTCAAGTCTTGGGTCTTCTTCAGGTAACACGGGTTCTGGTAACGCAGGTTCTGGTTTTGAGTCCATCATTGAAGGGAATGCAATCATGGGTACGACAACTGCTCCATGGTAATTTGGCCATGTTTTAGGAAAATCTCCTAGTACCGTGTGGAAAACTTCTTCTTTTTCTTTCTCTTGAATAGGTTGGACCTGTACGGGTTCTATGACTTCAGGTGTCTTCAGGGTTTCAGGACACAATTTGAGTTGATCACGAGATACGACTTGTGAAGTTCTCCCTTCATCTTTGCTTATCAAATAGGTTTTTACATTGTCTAGGTTAGATGGTAGGACTGTGTATGGGATGGTTTCCCACTGATTATCCAGTTTGTTTGTACGTCTCTTTCTCTTGAGAACTTGATCACCTTCTTGTAATGGCATTGCTTGAGCATGTTTGTTAAAGGTCTTTTCTTGTCTTGCTCTTGCTTGTTGTAGGTTTCTCTCTACACATTCTTGCACTTGGTGATACTGCTTCTGACGTTTGATATCCCAATCTGTTTCTTCTAATTCTGTATCTGGTTTTTCAATTCCCATTTCGAGATCAATTGGTAGCTTACCGGGTCTTGCACGCATAAGATAAGCTGGAGTGCAGTTTGTAGAACTCACGGGGACATGGTTGTATAAGTCTACCAAATCAGGTAATTTATCTGGCCACTGGTTTCTTTCTGATTCTGGTAAGGTCTTTAACAGTTCGATTACGATATGATTCATTTTCTCGCAGAGACCATTTGTTTGGGGATGATATGTTGTTGTGCGAATCTTCTTACAACCGTACATATTACAGAATTCCTTGATTCAAAAGCTGGACCTTGGTCTGCAAGGACTTGTTCTGGGTAACCATGTGGTCTACAGAAATGCGTCTGGAATGCTTTTGCTGCCGTCTTCGCTGTCAAGTCTTTGACTGGTACCACCACTAAGAAGCGTGAGTAATGGTCCACGATGGTTAAGGCATAGACATAGCCTGACCGGCTTGGTGACAACTTGACGTGATCTAATGCGACTAGCTCAAGCGGCTGCTTGGTTATTATTGGTTGAAGTGGAGCTTTCTGTAGATCTTTCCTTCTGAGGTTGCATGCGGCACATCTTCTGCACCATAGTTCAATGGATCCTCTCATGCCAACCCAATAGAATCTGTCTCTCAGGATTGCTTCTAACTTCTTCCATCCGAAATGACCTGCGTTGTCATGATAAGCCTCTAAGACCATTTGAGTGTCTCGCTTGGGCACGATTATCTGCCAGACCAGTTCATGCGTCTTGGGATTGGTAAATCGTCTACAGAGCTTCCCTTGATGCAGGAACAGCTTGCCTTTATCCTTCCATAGCTGTACAGCTTCAGCTGGGCATTCTGTCCAGGGTGTGCATGTTGTTGCGTAAGCAGGTCTTTCACTAGCTTCACGGCTGGATCAGTATCTTGAGCTTCAGCCCATCCGTAGTGTCTTAACGGGTTAAGGTTTATTTCCTGTTTCTTTTGGTAGATGCCGGGTCGATAATCTTCTACCCTTGAACGATGAAAGGCCGGGAGTTCAATCTCTTCCAACTCTTCCGGTTCCTCTTCCACGTCTGTCAGGTGCGGCATCCGGGATAAGGCGTCTGCGTTCCCATTCTTGCGGCCTGCCCGATATTTGATGACAAAGTTGTAGTTAGATAGCCAGGCTATCCATCGCTGCTCCAGAGCACCTAATTTCGCTGTGTCCAGGTGAGTCAAGGGGTTGTTATCTGTGTAGATGGTGAATTCTGCACCTGCTAAGTAATGTTTAAAGCGTTCGGTTACAGCCCAGACTACTGCTAGTAGCTCTAACATGAAGGATCTGTAGTTCTCGGGATTTCGTTCTGTAGGCCGGAGCTTCCTGCTTGCAAAGGCAATAACTCGTTCTTTGCCTCCTTGCTTCTGCGACAATACTGCTCCCAGTCCCACGTTGCTGGCATCCGTGTAAAGAACGAATGGTTGATGGTAATCAGGATATGCCAGGATCTCTTCTCCCGTCAGCGCACTTTTTAGCTGATTGAAGGAATTTTCTCTTTCTTCATCCCACCATGCCAGGGAATTACAGTTTGAGGTCTTCTTTGATCGTCCTACCAGAATGTCTTGCAGAGGAGCTGCTAGCTTTGTGAATCCTCGGATAAATCTTCTATAATAGCCTACCAGGCCCAGGAATTGCCTCACTTCTTTTACATTCGTAGGTCTTGGCCAATCCCTTATTGCCGTGACTTTATCAGGATCCGGTGCTACTCCCTCTGAACTCACGACATGTCCCAGGTACTGTACCTTTGGTTTGAGAAGGTGACACTTGGATGGCTTGATTTTCATGCCATATTTTGATAAAGCTTCGAACACTTCTGCCAGGTCTTGTAGATGTTGCTCATACGTCTTCGAGTAGACTATGATGTCATCTAGGTACAGGAGGACAGTTTCAAAGTTCTTGTGTCCTAGGCAGCTCTCCATCAGACGTTGGAAGGTCCCGGGTGTGTTGCAGAGTCCGAACGGCATACAATTGAACTCACAGAGGCCCATCGGCGTAGTAAACGCTGTCTTCTCCTTGTCGGCCTCGGCCACAGGAACCTGCCAGTACCCACTAGTCAGATCAAGGGTGGAAAAGTAGTTAGCAGATTTTAATGCAGCTAATGACTCCTCAATCCTAGGTAATGGGTATGCGTCCTTATGTGTAATGTGGTTAATCTGCCGGTAATCTACGCACATTCTCATGGTCCCATCCTTCTTTTTGACTAACACTAGAGGTGCTGCCCAGGGGCTACAACTGTCTCTTATTACCCCTGCAGATTTCATTTCTCTGAGCATGTCTTTGGTGGTTTGGTAGTGAGCTGGTGGTAGTGGTCTATACCTTTCTTTTATAGGTTGATGGTTACCTGTGGGTATAGTGTGCTCTACCCCTTTGATCTGCCCAAAGTCTAATGGGTGTTTGCTGAATATCTGCTCATATTCTTTCACTACCCGGTATACTCCATGCTTGTGACGGGGAGGTGTAGAACTGGTACCTACATGCAACTTTTGGCACCAATCCTCCAGCTTCTCCTCTGAGCCATTGTCATCCGCCTGGCATGACGGGTTCAAGGGCTCAGTGACGGTGATGTTGTTGTTATCAACCGTGTACAACTTAGCCATGGTAGCATACTTTGGTAATGTGACCTCATCTTCTCCGCAGTTCAATAGGCGTAATGGCACTCTTCCCCTGTGTACGTCAACCACCCCTCTAGCAGTGAGTATGGTCGGTCTACTGTCTGAGTACACGGGTTCTACCAGGGCCTGATAATCTTGCCCTTTAATGCCTATTGCGGCTCTGCACCACACCAACATTTCAGTTTTGGGAGGAATTACAATAGGTATTGGGTCACTTACTCTGACACTGCCGATCTCACCTCCGGAGATTTCTACCTGCTGCTTTAACATCAGGGCTTTGATCTCTTTGTGCAGAAGCCTCTGTTGTCCTGTTCCGGCAGTCTCGGCGATTTGCTGTAAAACACTTAACACTTCGGAAAAACATTTTTCAATGACATTCATTCCTACCACCATCACGGGTTCACGGCCTCGCCGGTCGACATCTACGATTATAATACCCTGTTTCTGCAATTCTACCTTCCCAACCTGAATATTCATCTCTCTAAATCCAACCTTTGGTATCATCAATCCATTACCAGCCCACACTTCAAAGTTAAAGCCATCTGGCGCATTAGTAATGTCTGAATCAGCCCAGTACCTTTTATATAGAACATGTGGGATGGATGTTATTTGGGATCCGGTATCCAGCAAGGCACTGAAGGGAATGCCATCCAGCACAATAGGGATCACCGGCTTTCCTCCCACGAATTTGTCATACCAGGCTGAGGGGCCTTGAGCGTTCATTCCTGGGGAGCGGCCCGCCTGCCCAGGGTATCGTCGTTTAAAGGACACTCACGAGCAAAATGACCTGGTTTCTGGCAACGGCGGCAGACGGGCTGTCCATCTGGTTGGTAGCGATCGCTGGGTCGTCCTCTTGCTGCTGGGTATCTTCTGGGCCTCATCCACGGAACATCCTCTCTGCTGGTCGCCAACTCGATCTTGGGTGCAGGTTTTGACTCTCGCAGTTCCTTGATGACCTTGGCCATGGAGATCACGGTGTCTGTCAGGGCATCTAGCTTTTGGTTGATGGCTGCATTTGAGATATAGTCCCCAGCCTCAGCAGCAGTCGTTGACATGGCAGATGTCACTGGCGCTGCCGCCTGCTGAGGTGCTGCTGCCATGTCAAGCACAGATGTTAATTCCCTTGGCTCTTCCAGCTGCTGCAGACGGATAGCTCTATCCTTCAGCTCAGTAAATGTCATGTCAGGGTTCTGCAGCAGTACCATGCTTAACTGTCCTCGATGGGAAGGGGAATGGAGGCCCTCAATAAATTGGTCAAATAGCATTTTATCAGCTCCCGGGGCTAAAGCAGGTTCTGCCAGCTTAAGGGCTTTGAGTGCTTCCTGCAGGTTCAAGGCAAAGTCTCTGGCACTCTGTTTAGGCTTCTGGTGGCATGCAAAGAACCTCATCTTAGCCCGGGCATCAACAGCAGATTCAAACGTTGCTTTCAGTCTGGCTGCTAGATGCTCTACAGTGTCCTTATCTGTGTCCAGCCAGGACGCCACCTCACGCCGTGCATTGCCCGTTAACTGTCCCATTATCATTCCTACACGCTGGGCTTCAGTGAGGGGATACATCACATAATACTCTTTAATCTTTTGCATAAAGTCAGTTAGTGTATGAGGCTCACCGGAGTATTGGGGCAGCCACATTGCCCCTGGAGTATACGGCATCAGGAATGGCATTATGGATGCTGTTCCTTGCGCCGCTGCACTGCCGGACGCTACTGGCTGACCCGACGCTGCAGCTCCATCGGCTACTCCGCCGCCGTCTTGTGCACCGGCCTGCGACATCTTGGGCCCCCTTAGTTAATATGCGCCCTCCGTCTTCCGCTTCCGTCCGGACGTCTCTGGGAGGTTCCGGGGCGCAGCAGGGATCTCCTTCCCCGCCGGATGTCGTCAGCACCAAGGGAGGAGGCTGGGTTCGCGCCAATGCAGGGTACCGCCCACTTTCTTTTCCCGCGCTCCAAAATGGCGGATTCTCAAATATACAGTTCAGATGGCGCACAGGGTCCAATTCTTTTGGACCAGGTAGATCCTGTTCGTGACGCCAGGTTGTGGAGCCCCAAGGGACGTGGGGTACTTGGTACCGGACCGATCTGCTGCTGGGGATGTCACTGGTGGCCTGGTCCGGACCGTGTCCCTGGCTCAGCACAATAAAAGGGGAATATTTACAAGGGATATGTCACGGGTGACGCCACCCACTTGATGCGGCCAGTAATGGGGGCCGCCGCTGCTGCAGAACCTCCGGGGGTGATGTGAGGGCAGCGGAGGTGGTATAGTTCCAGTGGGGGGAACTGTATCCCCCGGGGCAGTAAAGGGTTAAAGTCTATTGGGGTTATAGATGGTGGAAGAGGGGTTGGAGGACACACACACTTACGTTTAGTTGATACTGCAGTTTCCTTCTTGTCCTGATGCTGCAGAGCTGACAGGCTGGATCTGCAGGGAGGACTTGTCTCTGTGCTGAATCTGGAGCAAAGGTCGCAATCACTACACAGACTCCAAAGTTGTTTTCCAAAGCTTTACTGCTGATATTATTGCAGATTATAGTCCACGGAGTCTGTAATGGAGCTGGGCTCTCTCCCCACACCCTGTCCGGGTCGTTGGCCTCCTTGTGCTGCACTGTGTGTGTGTCCTGAGCTGCTGCTTCAAGCTAAGCTGCTGGGATTCCTCACGTCTCTCTCTCTGTTTGCTGCTGGTACCACTTGGCTAGGCAACTTGGGTCCTCTATGCTGCACTGACCCCTCCGTGTTGCTTCACTCTGGTACTAGGGGGTATCTAGAGATCCCGCTGTTCCTGGATTCGCTGTGCTGTGGGTGCCAGACACAGTACCGGATCCGGTGTCCGTCTCTCTGTGCTTACTTCTGGGACAAGTGATGGTGTCACTCCAGCTCCCAGATGTGTTCCTCTGTCTTTCGGTCTCCTGCTCCTCTGACCCTTGCTAGGTCTGCACTGAGCTAACTCTGCTCTGTGTCCTTTCCTCAGCCCTGCTGCGAGCTGAACTCAGCTCTCCCTCATGGACAAGTGTATATATGGAAGCAGGAGGTGCTCCCTCTATTGCCCAGAGGTGGTAGTGTTTGTCAGTGTGTAGTGGGGGAGAGAACCCACGTGATGTTATTGTGGCACATTAACCCATGGGGTGCCACAGGTGTCCGGGAGATTAAAACCAGGATCTACTCCCAGCCAGAGACTCCCACACTTATCCCGATTGATCTTGGACCCAGATGCCTATGAGTAGTGATCTACCTCTGACATCAGCCACATTGCTTTCCCATTCATAGTAAAAAACATCATCGGCATGCACCACCCCCTCTTTTCTCTTGGTAGGTCTGGAGGTCATGGTTCTCTATCCAGAAGGATAGATCAACCTCTCAACCCTCGACATCTAGTGATTTCTCTCCCATCTTTAGAGTATCCAGGAGATGCCGCTGCAACATGCCATCCACAGGGCCTGGAGGTACGGAGGACGCCCTATTTCCTCTGGAGAGGACACTGGCATAGCTCCTGACAGGTGCTCCCACTGCTGGAGGCGCGGGGGCAACTGGACCAGTTACTGCATTAGCTTCAACAATATTATTACTTACCTTCATCTCACAAGCCCCCACACCAATATTTATGCCCTTAAAGCCGGGTTACGCATACCGATGTTCCAGCGACCTGATCAACGATCCGACCGTACCGGGATCGCTGGAACATCAGTATGTGATCGCTGGTGAGATGCCACACAGGCAGACTCACCAGCGATTCACCAGCGATGCACAGACACCCGATGGTCACAGGGATCTGTCTGGTGTCTTGGGCGCAGCATGGGGATTGCAGGTCGTTGCCCCTGTCACACATGCCGATGCGTTCGGGGCAGTGGGAGACCAGCAATGAAAAAATGGTCCCGGCCATTCCGCAGCAACCAGCGATCAGCAAGCTCATCGCTGGTCGTTGCGGAATGTCACACGCAGCAACATCGCTGGCGAGGTCGCTGCAACGTCAAAAACCCTGTGACGTTGCAGCAATATCGTTACTGATATCGTTGCATGTAACCCGACCTTTAGACAATGAATTTGCCTCACTTGCCCCCACCACCACATTCACACCTGCTGGAACAGTAATGACAGTGGGTGACATTTTGACTTTAGCACAATCGGGCACAAAGGACTCAGCCATTTTCATTAGGTGGGAGCGAACCTCACTCCTGGCCTTATGTGTCATCAGTTGGTAATTTTCGATATTTTACATTTGGAGCAAGGCGCAGCAATAGTATACAGAGGCATTAAAGAAACTGTAGCTGCCCCTGAAACAGGGCTGATGCATCCACCGCTATGTCCAAACTACCACTGCTCAGTACCTCACTTTGTGATCTCCACGTACCTTTGCAGCAAAACCCGCGCTGAGCAACTCATATTCAGCGAGTGCACGCTGCGCCCAGCTCAGGAGGGTACAAGGAGAGAGGCAAACACGTAGCTTACCACTTCCTACAGCTGTAGCTTGGTCTTCGCCCAGTTCTTGCCCTGCCCCAGGTGCCTCCACAGATAGATCATCACCAATGTGAAAGTTCTGAAAGTGCACTGGAGACTCCAGTAGATTTATCTCCGCCATTAGCGCCCTTCCCTGACCGCTGTTGTCACTCCAGATCCTGCAAAACTGCTACTGGATGTCACCGTTGCCTGTCCTACAGGGAGATTGCTGCATGTGGCCTGCGGGTGGTTTTGCAGGCTGCCATGAGGAGCTTTCTGCTGCTGCTCTTCATCACCTTCATCATCAACCTGTCTCTCAAGCCATAGCCCCATCAGTCTTTGCTCTCTGTTATCAGCTATATTTCTGAATTGCTCCTCATCCATTTGCCATAAAGGGTTCACTTTTTTTTTCTGATAAAAGCTTTCCTCACTTCCAAGACATTGATTTCAATTTTAGGGTTCTCAGTCTCGGTCAGGAGCTTTGCCTTACTTGGCTTGGAGGCACTAGCTGCGTTGGTGCTTGCGCAGCACCCAGTTTCTCTAGTAGCCTCCTAATGGGAGACACCATTTTGTATTAATGTGGGGTGGACATGGGGTCACAGGCTTATCCGGTATTTTTAGTTTTTAATGTACAATTTAGTTGTGGATAAATTAGCTGAATGTTATATTTAAGTTAACTGGGAATGTAGTACTAATGATTTCTTTGTGTTTATGTATTTTTTGTGTGAGTTTTTCATTTCAGAAAATGATATTGGTATGTGCCAGCTCTTCAGCTGAAGGAGCTTTAATCTCATTGGTTAACGCAAAAAAGGCGGTAAAACTGCGGTATAAAAGCAGCTGTTTGTGTCTTCAGCGTCAGTTCAGCTGTGAGGAAGAAAACAATATGGAAGAAGTTGATCATCTTCATAGCACTATTTTGTCGAGATGTTTTATTAGAGAGAGATCAGTGGTTACTGATCGGTCAAATGTTTTTTGCGTGGGTAAAATCGCCCCAGTGAATTCGCGTCGATTGGTCCTTTAGTTGTTATTAAAGATTAAAAAAAGATTTCAAAGGATTTATTTGAGTTTTAAAAAATAAAAAATTTAGTTTTTGGTAATCTCTTAATAAAACCTCGGCCATTACTTTACCACACTTTGTTGTATGTGTGAAATTATTTTATAGGTAGAAGGATTGGGCCTTGTTACCCCATGGATTTTCTTGCCTCTTTATACACATGGAGGTGGCTCTTGATCCAGGAGCCATAGATGGAAACAGACTCCCGGGGTCTCTGCAGTCCCCATCCTTTCTCTGTGAGGTCAGCCTCACGTCTGAGAGAACTCATCTTTCCCACAGAAAGACGGCTATCACATAAACTGGCAAGCTTATCCTCCATGCTGAAAGCCTTTTCTAGGCCTTAACAGATTTAGGGATAGGAGTAGAAGACACATTACTGTGAATCTTGGTGAAATGTTTCACACCTGACTCCCGAGTTCTTAGGTGTTGCTGCAGTGGCGTAACTTCAGGCCCAGGGGCCCCGATGCGTCAGCTCCAACAGGGCCCCTAATTATTGCAAATCTTTAATAATATTAGTCTTTTTCTATGGGCCGAAGGGACTTTGGGGCCCGCCTAGGCAGCATGGCCTGGGTGCGATCGCAACCCCTGCACCTATTGTAGTTACACCCCTGTGTTGCTGGCTTTCCCTGCCCCCACCGACATTGGGTCTTGGCTCTTTTGCTCAAGCCTAGAGACTCCCTTCCTCCAAGGCTAGGAGAAAGCAGGTCTAGGTTGGTCTAGGTTCCCAGAAGCTCATGAGCAGAAGCGACCATACCAGTAATTAACAGAGTGAGCAACAGCTGATCAGAGCTGCACTCACTATTCTGCTGGTGCAGTCACTGTGTACATACATTACATTACTGAACCTGAGTTACCTCCTGTATCCTCCAGAGCTGCACTCACTATTCTGCTGGTGTAGTCACTGTATACATACATTACATTACTGATCCTGAGTTACCTCCTGTATTATACTCCAGAGCTGCACTCACTATTCTGCTGGTGCAGTCACTGTGTACATACATTACATTAATGATCCTGAGTTACCTCCTGTATTATACTCCAGAGCTGCACTCACTGTTCTGCTGGTGCAGTCACTGTGTACATACATTACATTAATGATCCTGAGTTACCTCCTGTATTATACTCCAGAGCTGCACTCACTATTCTGCTG
>JARQOC010000003.1:843590361-843603694 GCA_033576535.1 Allobates femoralis
TTGTGTGTACCACATTGAGCATGGAGAAAAGAAAGAAGACCAAAGAACTGTCTGAGGACTTGAGAAACCAAATTGTGAGGAAGCATGAGCAATCTCAAGGCTACAAGTCCATCTCCAAAGACCTGAATGTTCCTGTGTCTATCGTGCGCAGTGTCATCAAGAACGTTTAAAGCCCATGGCACTGTGGCTAACTCCCTAGATGTGGACGGAAAAGAAAAATTGACAAGAGATTTCAATGCAAGATTGTGGGGATGGTGGATAAAGAACCTCGACTAACATCCAAACAAGTGCAAGCTGCCCTGCAGTGCGAGGGTCAACAGTGTCAACCCGTACAATCCGTCGGCGTCTGAATGAAAAGGGACTGTATGGTAGGAGACCCAGGAAGACCCCACTTCTTACCCCGAGACATAAAAAAAGCTCGGCAGGAGTTAGCCAAAACTTACCTGAGAAAACCTAAAATGTTTTGGAAGAATGTTCTCTCTTTTTGGGCAAAGGCATCACATAGAGTTACAGGAAAAAAAAGAGGCATTCAAAGAAAAGAACACGTCTCCTACAGTCAAACATGGTGGAGGTTCCCTGATGTTTTGGGGTTGCTTTGCTGCCTCTGGCACTGGACTGCTTGACCGTGTGCATGGCATTAGAAGTCTGAAGACTACCAACACATTTTGCAGCATAATGTAGGGCCCAGTGTGAGAAAGCTGGGTCTCCCTCAGAGGTCATGGGTCTTCCAGCAGGACAATGACCCAAAACACACTTCAAAAAGCACTAGAAAATGGTTAGAGAAAGCACTGGAGACTTCTAAGGTGGCAGCAATGAGTCCAGACCTGAATCCCATAGAACACCTGTGGAGAGATGTAAAAATGGCAGTTTGGAGAAGTCACCCTTCAAATATCAGGGACCTGGAGCAGTTTGCCAAAGAAGAATGGTCTAAAATTCCAGCAGAGCATTGTAAGAAACTCATTGATGGTTACCGGAAGCGGTTGATCGCAGTTATTTTGGCTAAAGGTTGTGCAACCAAGTATTAGGCTGAGGGTGCCAATACTTTATGTCGGCCCATTTTTGGAGTTTTGTGTGAAATGATCAATGTTTTGCTTTTTGCTTCATTCTCTTTTGTGATTTTTTCATTGAAGACAAATTAAATGAAGATAATAATACCAAAGAATTTGTGATTGCAATCATTTTCAGGAAGAAACTGAGTATTATCTGACAGAATTGCAGGGGTGTCAATACTTTTGGCCACAACTATAAGTCCTGCAGCCAATGTGAGTGTTGGTGCAGTGTAAAGTATGGCGGAGACAGGAGGTGTGAAAACTCAAGGGTCAGATTATGGCTACTGGTGAATGTGACGACATCATAGGCTGCAGACATAAGAGGTGATGATGTTATGAGTAATATCAGTGGATTTGCCAGGCAGAATGATCGGTGACGCCACAGGAGGGGCCAGCGGGGGTCACGCCACAGGGTGGTCTGGGTGTGGTGACATCAGTCTTGCATTCTGAAGAGCAGGGTTGGCCCTTGACAGAGACATGCAGGGCCAACATCAGGGTGGAGGAGGAATAATGTGTGCAGAGATGGACATACACATGGGTGATGACATCACAGCTAATGATGATGTCATCAGGGGCTACATTCCTGTAAGAACCGGATGGTGCTGGTGGCTTTACATACAAACCTACCTGGGCTCTAGGAGGGGCCCCGATCCGCACCACGGCCTCTCTTAATCCGGACCTGCACATTTATATACATTATGTCAGAGCTCTGGTGATTCTATAAAGATGTTCTATAGGAGCCGGCCCTAATTAGAACCAGCGATGACATCACCCGGGACACATTTCTTTAATAATCTGCACTTTCCACTGGAGCAGAAACCAACGAGGATTTAACGACGGCCTGAAAGTCTTCACACGAGAACCATGTGAACAAGTCTGAGGCTCATAAATCACCGCGGACCCCCAAGGAGACACAGCGGCCATTGTGTAACACCGGGGCACAGGAAATCAGATACATTCAGCCCCCAGATAATGGACCCTCCGCTGCTCATCATATGTTCCCAGCCCCAAAACAACAAGGTACCTAAAGGGGCGGCTGATGAGAACAGATGACCGCGAAGGGGGAGGAGGGAACGCCAGGAAAAGCCACAGACTGTCAGAAATGGAATATTTCACAGCAGACAGTAAAGCGAATCTATCACCAGGTTTCATAATAGAGACTGCATACATTACTAAATCTGTTGTTTAGCACATTCTACATTCACCTATCAAAAAATCATGGACCCTCAGTGTCCCTCCTCCCTGCTGTAGCTGCTGGAATCTGTGCCCACCTAGTCTGATTGACAGCTCATCAGTGTAGCTACTCCTTGTGGCTGCTGAATTTCTTCACACCTAAACTGATTGACAGCTCCTCAGTGTCCCTCCTCCCTGCTGTTGTTGCTGAATCTGTGCCCAAGTAGCTTGAATGACAGCGTCTTAGTATCCCTCTTCCTTTCTATTGCTAAATCTAAACTCATTCAGACTGATTAAGATCAGCTCCTCACTGTCACTCCTCCCTGCTGCTGAATCTCTGCCAAGCTAGACTGATTAGCAGCTCCTCAGTGTTCCTCCTCGCTGCTGCTACTGTATCTCTGCCTACTAATCCTGAATAACAGTACCTCACCATCCCTCCTTTCTGCTGACAAATCTCTGCCTAACTACACTGGCTGACAACTCATCAGTGTCCCTCCTCCCTGCTGGTACAAGCTGCAGCCATCAGTCCAGGCTAGGAGGAGAAGAGCTGACTGCAATTGGACTCCTGAGCTCTCTCATTCTTTAGCTGGTTATATAATATACTCATTTTCATATCTGGATTATAAAACTATTGTAGCATGGATTTTCATAATAAGTACATCAGCCTCATCAAGTGTGGGATGTATGCAGTTTGCACTGTAAAATCTGGTGATAGATTTGCTTAGTAATGACTAAAATAGGTAAATTAAGAACTGTGAAAGAGTGCTACAATGTATCAGCAGACCGTCCTGAGCGTTGGCATCAGAGCATATCTCACTGGGAGCGGTGCACCGAGCCCTGGTGGAGCCGCGCGCCGAGCCCTGGTGGAGCCGCACGCCGCGCCCTCAGGGAGCCGCACGCCGCCCCCTCGGGGAGCCGCACGCCGCCCCCTCGGGAGCCGCACGCCGCCCCCCTCGGGGAGCCGCACGCCGCCCCCTCGGGGAGCCGCACGCCGCCCCCTCGGGGAGCCCCACGCCGCCCCCTCGGGGAGCCGCACGCCGCGCCCTCGGGGAGCCGCACGCCGCCCCCTCGGGGAGCCCCACGCCGCCCCCTCGGGGAGCCGCACTCCGCCCCCTCGGGAGCCGCACGCCGCCCCCTCGGGAGCCGCACGCCGCCCCCTCGGGAGCCGCACGCCGCCCCCTCGGGAGCCGCACGCCGCCCTCTGGGAGAGTGCACAGTCCGCAGCCTCGAGGTGCGCACGCGCCCCACTCGGGAGCCGCACGCCGCCCCCTCGGGGAGCCGCACGCCGCCCCTCGGGGAGCCGCACGCCGCCCCTCGGGGAGCCGCACGCCGCCCCCTCGGGGAGCCGCACGACGGCCCCTCGGGGAGCTGCACAGCCTTTCAGGGAGCCGCACAGCCCCTTGGGGAGCCGCACACTGTCACCATGTACCAGTGCCGCACGCATAAAACTGACCTTTAAATATTCTCTTGATGAACAGAGGCCGATCCCCATAAATAGAAGCTTTTCCTCCATCCAGACTGAAGCCCAGACCAGCCGACGTCTTCTGAAGCTCCACACAGACGGCGTCCTGCAGATCCACACCAGCTGCAACCAAGAACAACCCTGTCATTAGTGGCCGCTGCTCCCAAAGCTGCTGCACTGCATGTAAAATGCCTTTATAGGACAAGCCGGGAATATGGTCACCGCTGACTTGTTTATTGCAGCAGAGAAGTATAGTCCTAAAGTAATGTATGTACACAGTGACTGCACCAGCAGAATAGTGAGTGCAGCTCTGGAGTATAATACAGGAGGTAACTCAGGATCAGTAATGTAATGTATGTACACAGTGACTGCACCAGCAGAATAGTGAGTGCAACTCTGGGGTATAATACAGGAGGTAACTCAGGATCAGTAATGTAATGTATGTACACAGTGACTGCACCAGCAGAATAGTGAGTGCAGCTCTGGAGTATAATACAGAAGGTAACTCAGGATCAGTCAGATAAGTATGTAATGTATGTACACAGTGACTGCACCAGCAGAATAGTGAGTGCAGCTCTGGAGTATAATACATGAGGTAACTCAGGATCAGTAATGTAATGTTGTGTACACAGTGACTGCACCAGCAGAATAGTGAGTGCAGCTCTGGAGTATAATACAGCAGGTACTCTAGATCAGAATGATCATAATGTATGTACAAAGTGACTGCACCAGCAGAATAGTGAGTGCACCCCTGGAGTATAATACAGGAGGTAACTCAGGATCAGTAATGTAATGTATGTACACAGTACTGCACCAGCAGAACAGTGAGTGCTAGCTCTGGAGTATAAATACAGGAGGTAACTCAGGATCAGTAATGTAATGTATTACACAGTGACTGCACCAGCAGAATAGCGAGTGCAGCTCTGGAGTATAATACAGGAGGTAACTCAGGATCAGTAATGTAATGTATGTACACAGTGACTTCCCCAGCAGAATAGTGAGTGCAGCTCTGGAGGACAATACAGGAGGTAAATCAGGATCAGTAATGTAATGTATGTACACAGTGACTTCCCCAGCAGAATAGTGAGTGCAGCTCTGGAGTATAATACAGGAGGTAACTCTGGATCAGTAATGTAATGTATGTACACAGTGACTGCACCAGCAGAATAGTGAGTGCAGCTCTGGAATATAATACAGGAGGTAACTCAGGATCGGTACCATTACATTAGTGGCATTGCAATGTCACCTGCATAAGCAGTGATTCGCAGAATGACAGAATCTATTGGAAAATGCTGCTTTGCTCCTTTAAGAACTATCTGGTGCAATAACTTTAGTAAATGCAGATTATTTCTTGGATGAAATTGAAAATTACATTGATAAATTATTAAGATTGTTCATTATTTCGAGGGGACAAAAACGCCTTCATGGAAAAATAGTTAGAGAGCGGCTGGAGTAATAGGAGCCACATTACTAACAGGTCCCATCTGTGCCCCTAATGGAAACTGCAAGACTCGCCCAAGATTTACATGAGAATAACCCGATTTATCTGGAATTTAGAGGGAGGCCGGTGTCCTGGACGCTCATAGATATTATCCTCCTGGATATATCCTGTAGATCACTGCTGCTAGTAAACTGGTCACATATATAGGGGTAGATAGAGAATGGAGGAGCATCAAAGCAGCGAACAAAGTAGTCCCCATTATGGTGCCCTCCGGGAAAGAGGACGACCAAGGCAGGGCCCCCTCCTCCAAGGCCACAAAGCACCCGCAGGGCCTGCGCCCGGGCACACTGAGATAATCTGATCAATCTTCATCACAGCGGTGAGTCTGATCTCTTGTTCCAGAGAATGCTTGGAAACAACAATTGTAAGTTCAATGATGGATGGAAATACAAATCTTTAAATTACTAACAGTTATCAAGAAAAAGAAAGACAATTTTAAAGAAAGGAAATAATAAATAAGATAAGGAAAAGGAGGAAAGGGAAGAGAAGGAAGAAGAGGAAAGGAAAGAGAAGAGAAGGAAGAAGAGGAAAGGTAAGCAAGAGAAAGACAGAGGAAAGGAAAGGAAAAAAGGGACAAGCGCAGAGAAAGAAGAAAGGAAAAGAAAGGCAAAAGAAGGAAGAAGAAGAAAGGGAAGAGAAGGAAGACAAGGAAAGGATCGGCAAGAGAAGGAATAAGAGGAAAGGAAAAAGAAGAAAAGGATGAAGAGATGAAAAGGCAAGAGAAGAACAAAGAAAAAAGAGAAAATAAGGAAGAAAAGGATGGTTAAGGCAAGAGATGGCAGAAGAGGAAAGGATAGGTAAGAGAAGTAAGAAGAAGAAAGAAAAAAAAGAGAATGAATTAGAGGAAAGGGAAGATAAGAAAGAAGAGGAAATATAAGGAAAGGCAAGTGTACGAATAGAATAAGAGGAAAGGATAGACAAGAGAAGGAAGAAAAGAAACAAAGACAAGAGAAGGAAGAAGAAAGAAAAGTGAATGGTTTGAAGAAGAGGAAAGGAAATACAAGAGAAGGAAAAAGAGGACAGTATAGGCTAAAGAAGGAAGAAGATGAAAGTATACGTGAGAGAAGGAAGAAGAGGAAAGGAAGAGAACGAAAAATGGGTAAAGGGAAAAAAAAGGAAACATGAAACGAAAAGGAAGACAAGGAAAAAGAAAGGAAAGAGAAGAGAAGGGAGAAGAGAAAAGGAAATGCAAGAGAAGGAAGAAGAGGAAAGGGAAGAGAAAGAACAAGATGAAAGTATTGGAGGAGAGAAGAAGAGGAAAGGAAAGACAAGAAAGGAGGATGAAAGAAAAGGAATCGAAGAAGAGAAAAGAAAGACAAGAGAAGGAAAAAGAGAAAATTATAGGCAAAGGAAGGAAGAAAAGGTAAGTATAGGCGAGAGAAGGGAGAAGAAGAAATGAATGAGAATGAAGAATGGGTAAAGGGAAAAGAAGGAAACAGAAGAAAAGAAAGGGAAGAGAAGGAAAAAGAAGAATGAAAGGGAAGAGAAGAGAAAGAAGAAGAGGAAAGGCAAGGCAAGAGAAGGAAGAAGAGGAAAGGAAAAAAAAAGAACAAGAGGAAAGTATTGGCAAGAGAAGGAAAAAAGGAAAAAGAAGAGAAGGAAGAGGAAAAAGGGAGGGAAGTAGAGCTTGAAGGAGGGAGGGTAATAATGGTTGAGAAGACAAGAAAGGGAGAAGACAAGAAAGGTAAAAGACGAATGAAAGAATTAAGGAAATAAGGTAGGAATGGAGGAAGAAAAAGTAATAGAGGAAAGAAATGATAGCAAAATAAGAGGTAGTGAAAAAAAGAGGACAGGAATTCAGGTTGGAAAGAAAAATGCGAAATAAAAGCCAGAGACAAAGGAAAAGAGAGAAGATGGAGGAAAAGAAGGAAAGAAAGTAAAGAAGGAAAGATAAGAGAGAAAGAATACAGTAATGAGTGAGAAAAAGAGTAAGGGTGAGGAGGAAAGAAATAAGTAGAAATGAAACAAAAGAGAAGGCAAGGAAATAGATGGAAAGTAAAGTGAAAAGAGCAAAGGAAAGGGAAGAAAGATAAAATAGGGCGAGAAAGGAGGAAGGTAGTGAGAAATAAAAGAGAGAAAGTGAAGAAAAGAAGTTCAAGAACAAAAGAAAACTGGAGGGAAATTGAAATAAAAACATGGTGGGAAAGGAGGTTATGTAGCAAGCTCCTGGAAATGTAATGTTTTTGGGTCTGCGCAGCGCTCGTCACTATTATTCACAGGTACGCTTTCACATGGCACCTGAACTTTCTGTAAAGTGTGAACACCACCATATATTACATCTGCCACCAGACTGAGGATAGCCCACCACGAATCATCCGCTCACATGACTCCAGACTGAGGATAGCCCACCACGAATCATCCGCTCACATGACTCCAGACTGAGGATAGCCCACCACGAATCATCCGCTCACATGACTCCAGACTGAGGATAGCCCACCACGAATCATCCGCTCACATGACTCCAGACTGAGGATAGCCCACCACGAATCATCCGCTCACATGACTCCAGACTGAGGATAGCCCACCACGAATCATCCGCTCACATGACTCCAGACTGATGCTCTACTGTTCACTGCTGGTCACCTTATGCTCTTTATGCAATGTCCCCTGCAGTTCTGATGAGCATTACACTGACTCGTGATTTACCAGGAGGCTCTTCTGCTTCTCGGGGTAAAGCAGTAATTTAATAATCACTAGTGTGCCATAATTTCGGATTCTTGACACCAGGCTTCGACCTCGTCCTCGTGAACATTACTGATGTCTTACTAAAGACTTCAACCTGTGTAAACATGGCAGCACAAAGGCTCGGCACACCGGGAGCCTCTCCGAGTGTATGCAGAGCTCCAGACGCCGGGGCCGGTTACATGATTGCTCTTTAATGTACAGTAGGAAAGGAAGTGCTCTGTGCTTTGTACAATCCCAAACCTGAACATTTTCCAAAACGAACAAGTAAAAGGTGCAGATGGGCCAAGACCCCCCACCTCAAGCCGGGGGGCTTACATGCGGTCTGTTATGATGGATGGAGAATGAGAGCTGGGGGCTACATTTACTTAAATGGGGGGTTGCTACGCTCAGGACTCTAATCTAAACGCCGTTCTTATTCTGGAAGACCCAACAGGTCTACGATCACAATGAGCACCATATAATGGTGTAATACTTTAGTTGCCCTGTGGTGGCGCTGCAGGTTCCAGCTTATCTTGTTTTACAAATTTAAAGGGGTTGTCTTAGAAAGAAAAGTTTTTAAAAAGTTGCTCTGTATGTACTGGACTTGGTGTGTACTAGAGAAGAAGCTGGATTATTAATGTGCATCTCCAGAAACTGCTCAGTATTACAGTGGTTGTGTCAATGAGGACAGAAACAGCGCCACCTCGGTCTATGGGCTGTGTCTGGTATTGCAGCTCAACCCTATTTATCCCAATTATGCTAAACTGCTGCAAAATTGTGTAGGAGTCACACTTTTACTACAATTTCCAGCCATGATTGCAACTTTGAGCACAATCACACAAAAAGATCCGTCGTCACTGCTGACACTGTGCATTCTAACCTCATATCGTGACCTATGAATGAGGTGATGTGTAACCAGACACCTATTCTACATGACAAAGCTCCATCCCATCACTTTTTTATTACATACTTTCCAAAAAAAACATCTAAAGACAGGTATGATTCCCCTCAAACGCCAGAAAAGAGACTGATGACTTGTGAGGAGGAGAACTCTGTGTGTAATATCCATTTCATTGAATGACAAGAAGTCTCCTGCCGATAATGTGAACCAAATGTGACTTGGAATGTTTTCCACGTGTCCCCGGTTTAACCTCCTACCTGCAACGGTTGCCATCGAGACATCCCCTCCAGATGTTGAGTGTCTTCCTCCCGTTCCAGACGTGTCTGGTCTGCGCGGCCTCTCCCTGTCACTCTCCTTTCGGATCACGATGACGACCTCTCTGTTGAGCTTGGCTCGATGTAAAGCGCTCAGGGCATCTCCGTGAGCTGCACCGTGTAGAGAGCAACCATTGATGGACAGGATGCGGTCTCCTCGCTCAACGATGGTGTCACGCGACGTGACGGCTTTAGAAAAGACTCGGTGCACCTGCAAGAACAGGGTAATGGATGAATGATTACAATCCATGGGATGTATGTAGGTGTGAGTACTGTGCCAGTGGGAAAAGTATCGTATTCAAAAAGATCGCCCTAGCACTCTACAAATGTGTATGTCCTTTTATCATTGCACATCATCCATAAGGCACGAAACCAATGTATTGACTCTTGCAGCAATGAATCAGCTCCATTGACAACTGCTGGACCACATGAACCCCCCTAAAGTGGCCTCTACTCCACCAAACTTGGCCAACAACTGCTGGACCATATAAACCCTCCTAAAGAGGTCTTGATGGCATCAAGCTTGGCCAACAACTACTTGCCCACATGAACCCTCCAAAAGTGGCGTCGATGCCACCAAGCTTAGCCAAAACTGCTGGACCACATGAACCCTCCTAAAGTGGCCTTGAAGCCACCAAACTTGGCCAACAAGTGCTGGACCACATGAACCCTCCTAAAGTGGCCTTGAAGCCACCAAACTTGGCCAACAAGTGCTGGACCACATCAATCTCCTAAAGTGGCCTTGAAAGCCACCAAACTTGGCCAACAAGTGCTGGACCACATCAAGTCTCCCAAAGTGGCCTTGAAGCCACCAAACTTGGCCAACAAGTGCTGGACCACAGCAACTTTCTTAAAGTGGCCTTGAAGCCACCAAATGTGGCCAACAAGTGCTGGACCACATCAACCCTCCCAAAGTGTCCTAGACACCACCAAGCTTGGCCAACAACTGCTGGATGATATGAACTCTCCTATAGTGGCCTTGACGGCACTAAGTCTGGCCAACAACTGCTGGACCACATGAACACTCCTGAATTGGCCTAAGTATCACCAAGCTTGGCCATCAAGCAGTGATCTCTCTTGAGCAACATGGCAGGTGCCAAAGCTGCTTACCTCTTCACCAGGTGACAAGCTGTGCCGATTTACGTCCACACAACCTCCTGGGATCAGTGAGCAATTATTGGGTTTTGTGCAAGCATTCTATTGTGCCAGCATACATGAGAGGGCACAGTCATTGGCACTGCTCATCTCCTGACTCAAAAACAAGTGGCACAATGCAAACCCTTTTTAACTGAAACCATTTGTTCCCAAATATTCATCCCTAAATATACACCCTCCAAATATCTGTAAATCTTCATGTCGCCTACTGTCGCTAGTCTCCTGATTAGCCAATCAGCATATCTCCCCCACTTGCATAATGTGACCTTATATAACTTTGGGCTTGGAAGCATGAACACATTATATTATATCTGCATATGTGGAACATATTTACTGTTATTTTCAGTAATGGCAAAACCATTTGTCGGAGCTTTGCACATAAGCCTCTGCCAATCGGTCACATTATTTTCTGTGCTTTTTACACCCTGGATCGGTGCCCGGGGATCCACAGCTGAGCAGGTGTCATCTCCGACTATAGAAAAGAAATTGGCTCCGAAAAGACGTAAAGAATAAAGCAGCTGCAGGTGACAAACTTTATTGGGGATAAGGAACTTAAGAATGAAGGGGGTTGAGCTGCAGTACCACAAACAGCCTGCGGACAAGAGAGGCAGCATTTTCAAATAACACTTTGCCCAACACATTGAGTGCCAAGTACCAGCCTTGCTCAGGGGTTCTGGCAAGAAGTGGGACAAGTTATAACCTAAAGCATACTACTACTTTTTTGCATCTGATGCTCTCTGCCTGCAATAATACAAGATTTTTCAGCACTTTATCACCAGTTTCAGAATTTCTGACCAACTCCATTCAGATGGGTTAGATCCTCTGATCATACATAATATCCCTCTGATAATCACTTACAATAACGGCCTTCTGCTCCAGGTCAATCCCTCCAGCAATGCTGAAACCCAGACCGGCCCCCTCCTCTTTACTCAGGACCACAAAGTAGACATCGTCTTTTTTCTGCAGGAAAAATCACAGTAAGAATATAATGCACAGATGAATGAGAAGGACAGATGTAGCAGAAAGAAATTTACTATTTAATGGTAGGTTTACATGTGGCGTATTTGGTGCAGATTTTACAGAACCAGCATTTTGGGGTTGTTTTTGTTGCATTTGTGAAATTTGCAACACGTTAGCGTCTTTTGCAGAAATGCAATCCAATGGCATTAATATATTGCAGTTTGGTGCATTTTTTGCACCAAAATTCCATGAGTAACTGCACCAAATGCATTGATTGCAGATGCAGAAACACTGCAGATTTCAGTTGACAAATCTGTGCATAACATTTGCACGTAATATGTATGAACCTATCCTTAAAGGGGTTGTCCACTACCAAGACTCCCCTTCTGAATCTACTTGTTTACCCCGTTAATATTACAGTCCCTGTACTCACCACCGGCGCTGCTGCCGTTGTTCCAGTGCTGTCGGTAACCGCAGCTCTGGGCTCATGTGACATTGGGACGTCACACGCGTCCAATCACCGCCGGCTTCCTTCTCCCCCGACTTCCCTTCTCCCGACCTTCGGACAAAATGAGCTATCAACAGAAAGTGAGCGCTGCGACTAACACTCACTTCCTGTTGATAGCTCGTTTGGTCGGAAGGCGGGGGGAGCAAAGGAATGGCGGGGGGAGAAAAGGAATGGGGGGGAGAAAAGGAATGGCGGGGGGAGAAAAGGAATGGCGGGGGGAGAAAAGGAATGGCGGGGGGAGCAAAGGAAGGCGGGGGGAGCAAAGGAAGGGCGGGGGGGAGCAAAGGAAGGCGGGGGAGCAAAGGAAGGCGGGGGAGCAAAGGAAGGCGGGGGAGAAGGGAGCGGGAGAAAGGAAGGCGGGGGGAGAAAAGGAAGGCGGGGGGAGAAAAGGAAGGCGGGGGAGAAAAGGAAGGCGGGGGGAGAAAAGGAAGGCGGGGGGAGAAAAGGAAGGCGGGGGGAGAAAAGGAAGGCGGGGGGAGAAAAGGAAGGCGGGGGGAGAAAAGGAAGGCGGGGGGAGAAAAGGAAGGCGGGGGGAGAAAAGGAAGGCGGGGGGAGAAAAGGAAGGCGGGGGGAGAAAAGGAAGGCGGGGGGAGAAAAGGAAGGCGGGGGGAGAAAAGGAAGGCGGGGGGAGAAAAGGAAGGCGGGGGGAGAAAAGGAAGGCGGGGGGAGAAAAGGAAGGCGGGGGGAGAAAAGGAAGGCGGGGGAGAAAAGGAAGGCGGGGGGAGAAAAGGAAGGCGGGGGGAGAAAAGGAAGGCGGGGGGAGAAAAGGAAGGCGGGGGGAGAAAAGGAAGGCGGGGGAGAAAAGGAAGGCGGGGGGAGAAAAGGAAGGCGGGGGGAGAAAAGGAAGGCGGGGGGAGAAAAGGAAGGCGGGGGAAAAAGGAAGGCGGGGGGACAAAAGGAAGGCGGGGGGACAAAAGGAAGGCGGGGGACAAAGGAAGGGGGGGACAAAAGGAAGGAGGGGGGACAAAAGGAAGGAGGGGGGACAAAAGGAAGGAGGGGGACAATGACGTCACAATGTCACATTGAGCTCAAGCCATGGTTACTGACAGTGCTGTAACAGCGGCAGCAGAGGAGTACATGGTCTATTATTTTATCGGGTGTAAATGAGTGGATTCTAAAGGGGTGGTCCATGCAGTGACCAATCCCTCTAAGGACCACCAATCCTAAAGTCATCACTAAGGATCCCCGCAGACCTTCAGCCAAACTTCTCCATACAATTCTGCTCTACAGCGAGTGCGCACATAACCAACACAAACATAATCTGCCAAATCAAACACATTCAGGGGCAGCACAGTGGCTCAAGTGGTTAGCACTGTAGCCTTTGCAGCGCTGGGGTCCTGAGGTCCTGGGTTCAATTCCCACCAAGGACACGAAGGACAACATCTGCAAGGAGTTTGTATGTTCTCCCCGTGTTTGCGTGGGTTTCCTCCGGGCACTCCGGTTTCCTCCCACATTGTAAAGACATACTGATAGGATGTTTAGATTGTGAGCTCCAAGAGAGACAGCATTACTGATGTATGTAAAGTGCTATGGAATTAATAGCGCTATATAAATGAATAAATATATATATATATATATATTCCATATAAACCCTACAAATGTCTAAAGGATGGCCATGAAAAAATTGCGATATCACATTTCAATAA